>CM072694.1:903697-1098697 GCA_036884735.1 Huso huso | reverse complement strand
TGAGCTAATAATCATTTTTATAATGTTACAAATAGGCCGACATTTATGCATAAATATTAATTAGTCACTAACATATATTTATATGTGTGCACGTAATAATTAATTGTTTTATTTAAGATATATATGCATGGTAAAATACTCCATATCAGGGCACACTGACTGCCTATAAAATATTCAACCAAGTGCAATGCCATGAAATAAACTAGCAAAGCTGGTTTAATTTTGAATTCTGTTTTTGATTACAACATTAGCTTAGCAACATTAGCTTAATACATGATGCAGACAGTTGCAGCTTGTGCGGTGCGGCCCAGGCTGTTTTAAAGGGAGTAAAGGATAACCGTGGTCAACACACACGGGCTGTTTCGACACCGTTCTCATTGGACCACAACAAGTACTAAACAGGGAAGGGGTGGTATTCTGAAGAAGTATCATAGATAATCATTTCTAAAAACACCCTGAGAAGAGCACTGTTTATTTTATATTTCAATGTGCCCCCAAGTCCTACTATGTAAAATAACACTTAACTCACATTCTACCCACTGTGTCCCTACTCCTCAATATCCCTGCTCACCCCTAAGAACCACCAGTGTGGAGTGCCCTCAAATTAAAGGGAATGAAAAGACTTGCTGCCCCCCCCCCCAATTAAAATAAATAAATAAATACGTCTCTCAAATGTGAAAGCTACTGTTGCACACTACAGGCTCTACATGCATGACTGTAATGCTGCCGACACCTTCCTTCATTATTAGTAGTTAACAGTATCGTAGTCGTAATGTAATTTTATTTTACTATTACAATATCCATACAGACAGCAGATGCTTCAAATATAGTGACGACATATATATGTGTATATTATATGCACACATTATTATTTAAGCAAAAATAAACTGCCAGTACATTCTGGGACTTTCACATGTCTTCCACTATTCCACTTAGTACGATACTAAAATTCTTAGTCCATAGCAAGAGTTAGACTAAGTTAGTCCCGTACTTAGTATCCTCTAGAGGGTAGCAGCATTTATTTTTGGGTTTATTGCAATTGAGAGCTTTTTTAGTACGCAGCTGAGGACTAATTTCAGCCGCCAAGTTCGTTGCAATTGGTATTTAACTTGCATACTAGTTTAGTACGGAGCTGCGTACTAACCACGGGATCATCCCCAGTTAGTACGCTGCTTTCAGTTCATTGCAATTGACCCCTAGTGATTTATTTAGCTAGCTGACAGTCACGCATCCTTATTAAACTCGTGCAGACGATGACCATCTCCCGAGTTAATTCATTGATTAATTGTTGCTGATCAGGAGATGGTCACTATATATAAACCTGCAGCTCTCTACCCTCAAGGAGAGAGTGTCAGAAGGAGAGACGTGAGTGTGTTCGAACAACGAAAGTTAACAATTGCTATAGCTTAATATACTCGTTAGTTTCTGTTTGTTTGGCCAATGCGCCTTTTTGTTTAGAGTGTTTTGTCTTTGTTTAAATCTTTTGTTTATTTATTATTTAATAAAAGCGTTCAGTTTCACCCGCCCATTCATTGTTTTTGTGTTGCTTCTTCCTGGCCTGTGACATCATCATTGTAACAGCTCGGCCACATATGGTGTCCTGCGTGGGACAAACAACGCCTCCAAGAGCCGGACCAGGAAATAAAGTGCGTTTTTTTTGTTTGTTCGTTTTTCAAAAGTAGTGTTTTTTTGTGTTTTGAAAAAAAAAATGGGAAGAAGCAGCCGGAGGAAGGTGAAGAAGCCGAGGTGGTGCATGCTGTGCATTGCCTATGGGCATGAGGAGGAAGATTGCCCAGAGCAGGAACTGGAGGAAGAACTGGCTCAGTAGGTGAAGGACAGGGAGGAGGAGTTGCGCCTAAGGGCTAGACATCCAGGGCGATATAGCCAGCCATCACAGCTGTGCCCCCTCTGCGACCAAAAACATTGGTTTGCCAACTGCCCCTTCCGCTATTATGAAGAGAAGAAGCACCAGATCACAGAGAGGGAGGAGCCCTCGCCACTGTCTCCAGCACCAAAGGGAGAAAGGAAGGTGAGGAGAAGGAGGCAGAGAGGGGACACAGACCTGGAGTGGGAGGAGCCCGAACGTCCTGCGCCTGAGTGGGAGGAGCCCGAATGTCCTGCCCCTGAGTGGGAGGAGCCCGAACGTCCACAGCCCAAGAGGGGGGAGGCAGTGCGTCCACAGCCCAAGAGGGGAGTCGGTCGTCCACAGCCCAAGAGGGGGAGTCGGTGTGTCCACAGCCCAAGAGGGGGGGAGTCGGTGCGTCCACAGCCCAAGAGGGAGGAGTCGGTGCGCCCACAGCCCAAGAGGGGAAGGCGAGCCCACAAACCAGGTACCCGCCAGCAGAGGGTGAATACCTGCTGGTTCTGCCTAAACCGCCATGAGAGGACTGCTTGCCCCTCCCACCTCCACCAGAAGAGAGTGAATACCTGCTGGTTCCATCTCAACCGCCGTGGGAGGACAGCTTACCTCTCCCACCTCCACCAGCAGAGGATGAATACCTGCTGGTTCCACCTACACCGCCATGGGAAGGACTGCTTCTGCCCCTGCCTCCTCCGCCCAAGGATGCCTGCCTCGCTCCGCCCAAAGATGCCTGCCTCGCCCCGCCCAAGGATGCCTGCCATGTATCGCCTGGGGTTGCCTGCTGCTCCGCATCGCCTGGGGTTGCCTGCTGCTCCGCATTGCCTGGGGTTGCCTGCTGCTCTGCGTCGCCTGTGGAGCCACCAGTTTGCAGGGTACGAGGGAGAAGTGGAGCTCCCGCTGCCACCTCTATGGTCAGGGGCTCCCCTCCCGAGTTTGCCTCCCGAGGGTCCGCTGCTGCTGCTGTCGCCTCACGAGGGTCCGCTGCTGCTGCCGTCACCTCCCGAGGGTCCGCCGCTGCTGCCGTTGCCTCCCGAAGGTCCGCCGCTGCTGCCGTCGCCTCCCGAGGGTCCTGTTTCGCCTGGGGTCGTCGAGGGTCCTGCTTCGCCAGGGGTCGTCGAGTGCCCTGCTTCGCCTGGGGTCACCGGGGGCTCTGCTTCGCCTGGGGGCGCTAACAGTCCTGCCATGCGGCAGGAAATACTGTGGCTGGAACCCCACGGAAGGGAGCCGTCGGCCATGAAGAAGGGGGGAGGAAGAGGACATCCCGCCGTGGCCGCCCCAAGAGACACCTTGCTTCCTCTGTTTCTGGGCCAGGACTGCTAGCCGGGACTTTGGGGACTAAGGGGGGAGGTGGCCGAAAAGGCCATGTGTGCTGCGCACAAGGGGGGCATGTGTGGCGGAGTGTCCCACCCCTTTATTCATTATTTATTTATATTATGATTTATATTTATATTTTGGCGAGGCGCCGGTTATTTGTTATTGTTTTTGTATTTAAAAACCTCGTGAGGATGCGTGACTGATCAGCTAGTGATTTATTTAGCTAGCTGACAGTCACACATCCTTATTAAACTCGTGCAGACAGTGACGATCTCCCGAGTTAATTCATTGATTAATTGTTGCTAATCGGGAGATGGTCGCTGTATATAAACCTGCAGCTCTCTACCCTCAAGGAGAGAGTGTCAGAAGGAGACGTGTGTTCGAACAACGAAAGTTAACAATTGCTATAGCTTAATATACTCGTTAGTTTGTTTGTTTGGGCAACGCGCCTTTTTGTTTAGTGTTTTGTCTTTGTTTAACCGTGAGTAACTGCTTACTTAGATTACTTAAATACAAATCTACCTATAATAATTCTAACATAATCTGTATGTAAAATAACCCATTGTAGTAGCAATTATTTGGTCAAATAATTATTTTTAAAAAAGTATCAGCCAAATAAATAAACTTGTCTATGATCCATAATGGGTTAAAAGCAGGGGTTTCAGGTGCTTACAAGTGGCATATCCAGCAAAGGCACTTCACCTGAAGTGCAGGATGTGCCCTATTGTCTGGAGACTGGTGTTTCGAATCCAAACTATGTCATTGCCGACTTTGGCTGGGTGTTCCCAGGGGGCAGTACACAATTGGCTGAGTGCCATCTGGGTGGGGAGAGTTGAAGTCGGCAGGGTAATCCTTGCCTCACTGTGCACCAGTGACTCCTGTAGTGGCCAGGTGCCTGTGAGCTGGCTGAGTTGTTGACGGAACTGTGTGTGCTTGTGCTTGTCTTTGTCTCTCCCAAGTCAATACAAAACACTGACACGAGGTCTTAGAAATAATTAGATATTCCACATTGGGAGAAAATCGGTAAAAATAATAGAAATAAAAAGCCGAGGATTCAGCACTGTGCGAGTGCTGAAACACAGCAAATAAGTCTCTTCTGTCCAAATGGGTTCATGGCCTTTTCTTTCCTCAATAACTATCACACTGATCCATTTATTTTTCACCTAATTCGAAACTTGTTGATGAAGAGAAACTTTGCCATATTTGTCAATATTCAAATGGTTTCACTAAATGTGCTCAGCAACAGGTCAAATTCCTAGTTTTACTTCTACTCTCAAACGGAACCATTTCACAAACTAATTCACTTTATGGTACTAGGCTAGGCCGACAAAATATTGCACGCTTAAGTATGCCATTTACAGTCTTTTAGAAAAACCTGCATTTCAAAACTCTCCTATATGAAAGAAAAGAACCTTCCCCTACAGCACACAGGCAGTGTCAGTGTCGAGAGACACAAAGGGTTATCTTGTAAGAATGTAAGAAGAAGATATTATAAAGGGAAACTTAGGGAAGAGGGTGTGTGGGCTTGCCCCCTCTCTGAGTGGCTGGGAGGGGGGTCTTGGGGGGATTGCTGGTCCTATAAATGAATACTTTGTTGTTTCCTCAGATCTGCCCCTTTAGACCTGTACAACGAGCAAGCGGTCACGCTGCTCGGCAAGACCGCGGACGGACGGGAAAAAGAAAAACTTCCACAAAGAAACTTAAAGGAAAGAATCTAAAGAAATAGAGAGAAAGTGGGGAATCCTTGGGCAGACCCCGATAGTATTTTAAAACCTAGCTGAGGCACAGCAAAGAGTAAGACGGAGACCCGGGACGTACGGGTAGCGGCGACGGGTAAATCACACTGCAAAGTGCAGAACATTTATTTTGTAGTTTACCTTACTGTGTTTTATTTTCCCTTTTTCTTTTAGCCTTTTCGTTCTCATTATTTTTGAGCACCTGCAAGTGCACCTGAACTGTGCTGCGTACCCTGCCGTAGTATTCCCGTAGGCTCTGGATACCATAGTTGGTAGCCAGACCATGGACAACGGCGCCCTCTGTGGGCTAAAATAAATCAACACAAATCATAAGATTAAACTAAATAAAACTGAGCACCTGTGCTGTGTTTCGATTACAACTTCTGTCTCCTGTGTCAGTGAATACCCACACCCTTCCACACTGCTCTAGAAAGAGTGCAAAGAAGAGCAACCAGAATTGTCCTGGGTTTAAAAGGCATGGCGTATGCAGACAGGCTAAAAGAATTGAATCCATTCAGTCTTGAACAAAGAAGACTACACAGTGATCTGATTCAAACATTCAAAATCCTAAAAGGTATAGACAATGACGACCCAGGGGACTTTTTTGACCTGTAAAAAGAAACAAGGACCAGGGGTCACAAATGGAGATTAGATAAAGGGGCATTCAGAACATAAAATAGGAGGCACTTTTCTACACAGAGAATTGTGAGGGTCTGGAACCAACTCCCCAGTAATGTTGTTGAAGCTGACACCCTGGGATCCTTCAAGAAGCTGCTTGATGAGATTCTGGGATCAATAAGCTACTAACAACCAAATGAGCAAGATGGGCTGAATGGCCTCCTCTCGTTTGTAAACTTTCTTATGTTCTTATGTTCTTAAAGTACTGATGCCAAATGTTTTCTAGAGAGTTTTCAATGCATCGTAGTGAAATGCTGACACTGTATGTACGTTTGATTTCCTGATCTAAGTGTAAAATAGTTTACAGGTATTATTTACAACACTTTGCCAGTGTTGACTAAAAGGAATGTAACAATGGTTTTTGAAAGTATGGTTTTATGTTTTAGAAGCCTAATTGTAAGTTAGGCCCATTGCAACTTAAGTACTTCACTTGTCTATTTGAGAAAAGCTGTAAAAATAGGTAAATGTGGACCATATTCATAAAACATGCTAAGTTAGTACCGCACCCCAATTTAGTCCTACTAGTATTTTTTGGCTTCCTACTTTGCCATATTTATCAATATTTAAACGCTTTACGTGCTCTTTGTACTGTTCCAGATTTGTAGGGAAGTGGTTTCACTAAATGTGGTCAACAACAGTTCAACTTCCTACTTTTACTTCTACTTTAAAACTGAGAATGTATTTTGAACTTTCATAGTTACACAAGTGTGACCTTTATAGGTACTGAAGCAATGTTTTAACCATTTCACAAACTAAGATTCATTTTAAGGTACGGCTAACAAAAGGTCAGGTGTGCATGACAAATCAGAAGCTGTTGATACATTTGGAATTAATAGTTTTGAACATATGTAAATTGTAATGGCTAAAATTGATACACTGTGACTTAAAAGAAATGCACAGTTCCAAATATTCTTGCAAAGGAATGCAACCTCATCACATTATGGTTCAGACACATTATGACTGAAAGACAATTTAGTCTTGAAGGAGATTCTATTGCCTTTTAAGTACATGTGGGAACTACAGTATGAGAAGATGTACAGTTGGCCGAGTGCCATAAATAACACAAGGAACACTGCGGACAGGTCAGAGATCAGAATGTGTTCAGTGTAATTGGTCAACAATTCTTATATGGTCGAAGAAGTCTACAAAGCTATTCTTTTTTTTCGAATTATTTTTATTATTTTCTCCCCAATTTGGAAATGGCCAATTATTTTTAGGCTCAGCTCACCGCCACCACCCTGTGCTGACTCGGGAGGCGAAGACGAACACACGCTGTCTTCGAGCGTGTGCCATCAATACACAGCACACTGCAGACTCACCATGCAGCCACCCAAGAACTACAGCGTCGGAGGACAACGCAGCTCTCAGGCAGCTTACAGGCAAGCCCGCAGGTGCCCGGCCAGACTACAGGGGTCGCTGGTGCGCGGTGAGCCGAGGACACCCTGGCCGACCTAACCCTCCCTCCCCCCGGGCGGCACTCGGTCAATTGAGCGCCGCCCCCTGGGAGCTCCATTCCTCGGTCGGCAAAGGAATAGCCTGGATTCTAACTCGCGACGTCCAGGCTATAGAACGCATCCTGCACTCCATGCGGAGCGCCTTTACTGGATGTGCCACTCGGGAGCCCCCTAACAAAGCTATTCTTAAAAGAATGACAGCTGATGTGAAGGCTATTTCAATCAATACGTGGTGATATTTGGTAATCAATGTCTGTTTGAGAAATCGGTATAAGTACAACACTGATATCTTAGTTCTGAAGTCAGTTCAATAGGGCTGATTCACTGCGATTCTCTGGAAACCAACTGTTTAACTTTTAAGATTGACACCAGCAATGATCTAATAGCATTAGATTGAGTCACTGTTTTTGTTTGTTTTTTTGTTTTTGTAACTCTGATTTTGAGCCTAGTCAGAGGCTATATTCATTAGAATTAAATAAAATCTTCATACTTACTCAATGGAAGTGATTTCTCAAGTCCTTACTATATTTTTTTATGACAGAAGCCATGTGCTAATTTGCATACATTCTCTGACGTGTTTTGTATCATTCGTAGCACTGTGGTGTAACAGGGTCAAGAATACCCTGTTCAAATTTATTTTACACTTTTATGTTATTGATATAAAATTATTTTATTGATTTGATTAGTGCACGTTTTATGTTGTCTGACACTTTTGATAATTGATTTGTATCACGTTATGTTGGCTTCTCCACCCGCTTCCCTATGTCTGCCCTTGTTGAGCACCTAGTAATTGAATTATTGATCAATTTACGCACCTGAATATAAATAGCATATGTTTTTACAAACGGGATGGCCATCCTGGGGTTTGTGTGTCTGTGCAGGAGAGGGAACGCAGAGTTTGGAGCGGGGAATGATGAGTGAGAGAGACGGAAATGGACCAGTAAATGGAGCATCCTGACAATAAGTATTGGACTGATGGTATGCCGGTATGGAATAATGAGCACGAACGGCTCGAGTGGTTTTAGCGTATTTGGTAGTCGATTGGAGTTTAAGAAGTGCGCAGAATGGGCTATATTGTGTTGCTGGTTTCTCTCTCGCTCTCTCTGTGTGTGTGTGTTTTCCCTCCCCTGCACGGATATCGTGTGTGTGTGTGGTGTGGGTATTAGTACTTTTATACCGTGGTATTGTTTTTATTATGACAGTTTTACCGTGTCTTTGAATGTGTATCTCCACTTTATTGCTGGGTAGCAGCGTTGCTGCATTTGCACTTTAATCCATGACCTCATTCATGTGAACCTTGTTTAACTGCTTGAAATCTTGCTACCTGTTAGTAGGTGAATGGAATTGTTTTATTGTATCAGTACTGTTTGAAACTAGGTGTTACTATTGGAAGTTTACAATAAATATACGTCTGCTAAAATGTATGTGTGATTTTCTTGGTGGCCTTGTTCCTACATTTTTAGATCTGTTATCTGAATGAAAAGAACCTAAAGGATCTTTATTATTATTTATTATTTATTTCTTAGCAGACGCCCTTATCCAGGGCGACTTACAATCGTAAGCAAATACATTTCAAGTGTTACAATACAAGTAATACTTTAATTTGTTCGGTGCCTTATCGCACTGAACTGGCGTAGTCAGGCTACATTAGTACTTTTACATTCAACACTTGTGAGATTTACTACATCTTGTGATATTTTGTAATTAAAGGCAGGTTTGTGGTGCATTTGTACGCTTCCATGACCGGGCAGGTGTTACAGTGGCAATGCGTTGCAGTGAAGACGAAAGAAGGGCAGAACTTGCTAGTATTTTATATGTAAGGGTTAACACACAACAGAGCAACTCACAAGCCCTGGAGTGTGTTAAACCACTTATAAAACGGATACAATAAAACATAGAAAAAAACAATTGTATTATATATTCTTCCGCTTTGAAGAAAAAAAATAGTCTGTCAGACAAGGTTAAACTGGAGGTTTTCAACATTTCCAACATCAAATACAATAATACAATACTATTTTATCCCAACTGGGATAAAAAAAATAATTTATTGCAGCCCTGTCCAACTACTTGCCTCTAATGGCTGAAGCTAGTTAAAACGCTGCTGAGACATGCTGGACCCGGGGAAGATGGAAATTTAGCTGCAGGCTTAGCAATGCGCTGGGCCGTGATGAGGGATAACTTGCAGTTTTGGTTGAAATAATAGCAAAATGTGTCTAAAAACTTAGTGACTGTGCAAATAACTGAGAAAAATATATGGCACCGAGTAGTAATAAAAGAATGACATATATACCTGGGCTCACTGTGTATTGATATTTATAAATCAAACTGTAATTAGACAAAAATAAGTTCTGCTATACGTTAATATACAGTGCCTTGCAAAAGTATTCAGACCCCTGACCTATTCTCTCATATTACTGAATTACAAATGGTACATTGAAATTTCATTCTGTTTGATATTTTATTTTAAAACACTGAAACTCAAAATCAATTATTGTAAGGTGACATTGGTTTTATGTTGGGAAATATTTTTAAGAAAAATAAAAACATGAAATATCTTGCTTGCATAAGTATTCAACCCCTGTGCTGTGGAAGCTCCCAGTTTACACCGATGAATGAAATTGCCCTAACGAGGACACAATTACCTTACCATTGGCCTCCACCTGTGAACCATTAAAGTTGCTGTCACATTTTCTGGATAAAAACCCCACTGTTGAAGGATCATTGGTCAGGCTGTGAATCTGAAGGAAAATGAAGAGCAAAGAGCATTCTACAGAAGTTAGAGATAAAGTAATACAAATACACAGATTAGGGAAAGGGTACACAATAATATCCAAGTGTTTGGATATCCCAGTGAGCACAGTTGGATCAATAATCAGGAAGTGGAAGCTGCATCACACCACCCAGGCACTGCCAAGAAAAGGCCGTCCCCTCAAAACTCAGCTCAAACAAGAAGGAGACTTGTGAGAGGAGCCACAGAGAGGCCAACAATCACTTTGAAGGAGCTACAGAGTTCAGTGGCTGGGAGGGAGTAATGGTGCACCAGTCAACCATATCAAGAGCTCTGCATAACACTGGCTTGTATGAGAGGGTGGCAAGAAAGAAGCCGTTACTCAAAAAGTACCATCTGAAAGCACGTCTGGAGTTTGCCAGAAAGCAAATACTGCAAGAGAACCTGCTTCAGTCCGCTAAAAAACTGAAGCTTGGGAGGAAATTCACCTTTCAGCAAGACAATGATCCCAAGCACAAGGCCAAAGCAACATTGGAGTGGCTCAAGAACAAAAAGGTGAATGTCCTACAGTGGCCCAGTCAAAGTCCTGATCTCAATACCCCTGAGAATCTATGGCACTATTTGAAAATTGTGGTCCACAAGTGTCATCCAACCAACCTGAACAACCTGGAGCAAATCTGCCAAGAAGAATGGGCCAAAATCACTCCGACACTGTGTGCAAAGCTGGTACATACTTACCACAAAAGACTTACAGGTGTTACTGCAGCGAAAGGTGGCTCTACCAGATATTAATGTGTGGGGGTTGAATACTTATGCAAGCAAGATTTCAGTTTTTTTATTTTTCTTAAAAATATTTCCCAACATAAAACTAATGTCACCTTACAATAATTGATTTTGAGTTTCAGTGTTTTAAAATAAAATATCAAACAGAACAATATTTCAATGTACCATTTGTAATTCAGTAATATGAGAGAATTGGTCAGGGGTCTGAATACTTTTGCAAGGCTCTCTCTCTCTATATATATATATATATATACTGTCATGAATTGTCACTCTCCGCGGTTCGTTGCCCCTTTAAAACCAGACCCAGACACAGTAAATTAAGTTTTTAAAGCGTGGACATGCTATTTTTAATTCACAAAACAAACACACAAAACAAAATAAACACCTAGCTCTTATCGAGCACTAACTACACACGCAGGAACCTAACTAACACAGGACGGCTAAGCCGTTTACCTGCCCCAAAACTTATTTAAACCACACAGGTTTGCACTGTACCTTTTCACCCGACTGCTCAGAAGCAGAGCACCTCTCCTGCTTCCTTCTACTCAGCAGCCTAGAGCAGTCTAGCTGCCCTCCTTTAATACCCTGCACCTGGTCCTAATTTAACAATAATTACCAGGTGCAGGGGATAATTAACAATAAAACAAAACAATTAAACTAACCCAAATGTGCCTTCTGCACATGTTTTCTATGCAGGGAGGATTAACCCCCTCCCTGCTACCTTACAATATATATATATATATATATATATAATATATTTACATATATACACACAGTTGAGGCCAAAAATATACACACCATTGCACTTTTTTTTAAATAATTCCCCATTTCTTTAAAAATAAGTTGAAATTGGAAAAACGTTTTGTATTTGCTTGATTCACAACTACACAGGACCAAGAAAAGAGAATCAAAACTGAAATTGTGCTTTTTCGCTTCAAAATAAAATAAATGGCCTGGACTAAATTATTTGCACCCTTCAGGAGAATTCAAAATAATTTGGTTGGAGGCAGGTGATTCTCGTTTACTGTGTTATATATCTCACCTGTGGTAAGTTGCAGGTGCCTACAGGGTACTAATTGCCACTCAACAAGTTTTGAGAAAGAGAAAACAGAACATTCTGCTCCCTGTACCACTGTCAAGACGGTGAAGAGCAAAGAACTGCCTGAGGATGTCAGAAACATCATTATCATCAAACATGGGCATTCCCGAGGTTACAAGTCCATCTCCCGGGACCTTGGGATTCCTGTTACCACAGTCCACAGTATAACCAAGAAGTTTGCGGCCCATGGAACTGTGGTCAACTGACCAGGACGTGGCCTACAAGAAGATACTTGACCTCAGATGTCGTCGAAAGTTGGTTTGAATGGTTGAACAAGCACCTCGCACAACTGTTAAAAATCTACAAGCAGACCTGAAGAACGCTGGAAGAATAGTTTCAGCCTGCACCATCCGCCGCACACTTAACCAAGAAGGGTTACATGGTAGGAAGCCCAGGAAGACCCCACTGCTGAAAGAGAGACACAAGAAAGCCTGATTGAACTTTGCAAAAACCCATCTAAACAAGCCTAAATCCTTCTGGGAAAATGTTCTGTGGACCGATGAAACAAAATTGGAGCTCTTTGGCAATGCAGATCAGAGCTTTGTTTACAGACGACCAAATGAAGGGTTCAAAGAGAAGCACACCCTCCCTACAGTCAAATATGGGGGAGCTTCGATAATGCTGTGGGGTTGCTTTGCTGCCTCTGGTACTGGGAAACTTGAACGTGTGAAAGGCATCATGAAATCAGCTGATTATCAAAGTGTTTTGGAGCGCAATGTTCAACCTAGTGTCCATAAACTGGGTCTCTGTCGAAGGTTGTGGGTCTTCCATCAGGACAACGACCCCAAACACACATCAAAAAGCACTCAGGAATGGTTCAAGAGGAAAAGCTGGACTGTTCTGGAGTGGCCAGCGATGAGTCCAGATCTTAATCCCATAGAAAACCTATGGCGAGAGCTGAAATCAGCAGTTGGGCGAAGGCACCCCTCAAACATTGCAGAACTGGAGCAGTTTGCAGCTGAAGAGTGGGCCAAGTTGCCAGTAGAGAGGTGCAGGAAGCTTATTGATGGCTACAAGAACCGTTTATCTGCAGTTATCTTTGCCAAAGGCTGTGCAGCAAAATATTAGGTCTTGGGTGCCAATAATTTTGTCCATGCCATTTATGTTTCTTTTCTGAATTAAAATATTAAACTTAAGTTTCAAAAAGAAAAATTCATTCTGCAATGTTGAAACTCCAATAAAAATGTGTGGAGACCAAAAGTTTTTTAAATTTCAACTTATTTTTGAAGAAATGGGGAATAATTTTAAAAAAGTGCAAGGGTGTGTCTATTTTTGCCGCATATATATATATATATATATATATATATATATATATATATATATATATATATGTACTGTATATATATATATGTAATGCACAGTCGAAAACCCCTCAACAGCCAATCAGCGTGCAGCATCTGAACATTCCGTTTTTTAAATTCGGGTAACTCACACCAAAAATACATTTGAACTCGGAGTAACATTAGCATTCTTGTCTTAGTTAATACAATACATACATATTTGCAGTGGCTCTCAATCCTGGTTCTGGGGACCCTCTTCCCTGCCGAGTTTTGTTCCAACCGAGCCCTCATTTACTTCATTGAACCCTCAATTGAACTAGTAATTTCCTTAGTTTGACTTTTTAAATTGTGTAACTTATAAAAAGTTGGAGAATTCAAGTTCTTTATACAATTGTATGCTTAACTTGAAATCTCCATCTGTTTAAAATAGATTTAGCAAATTATTTGTTCAATTGAGGTTCAATTAGGTAACTGAGAGCTTGGCTGGAACAAAAACCAGCAGGGCAGACAGGGGTCCACAGGACCAGGATTGGGAAACTATGTTTAAGACTATTAGCCTATTCACTTACATGGCATATTGTGTATTGCAGCGTACAAACCTTTTCATGCCAGTTCTTAAACTCCATCCACACAGGGAAAACAAAAGTACAGCAGGCAGTTAAAAGAAATCCTGCAATGATGTCAACATGAAATGTGCTGCATAACCCTTACTCTCAAAGACTAGATGTATAGGAAGCTTTCAAAGCTAAAACTTTGAAAGGTCACCATATTAGTTTATTTTCTGTATGCCTTTTCAAATCCTTGTCTGGAAAATGTTTCGTTATTTTTGGCAATTATTTGAGTTTTAATTTGATGTGTGCACAAAAAATGAAGAATGTAATGTATAGTTTTCAGAAAAAATAACTACTGCGATATATTTTGAAATGAACTTTTTATGACTATGGCTGAGAACCACTGGTGGGACAATGAGCAGCCTGGTATTCTGTGACCTGAGTGGGTATTTAAGTATGGTATTAAAAGCATGATCATACTATGTAGTATTACATACTAGGTATTATCATTTAAATATAGTTATGTGTGTTGATCTAACTGAAAAAATAATTTAAACATACATGAGGTTTCATGTATCATGATACATATTTGTTATATTGTAAAATTGGTGTACCTTCTCATCCCTAGGGCAGCAGTGTGGAGTAGTGGTTAGGGCTCTGGACTCTTGACCGGAGGGTCGTGGGTTCAATCCCAGATGGGGGGCACACTGCTGCTGTACCCTTGAGCTAGCAGGTATTTTACCTAGATTGCTCTAGTAAAAAGTCAACTCTATAAATAGTTCATTGTATGAACAAAATATGTGATATAATTGTACCAATTGTAAGTTGCCCTGGATAAGGGTGTGTGCTAAGAAATAAATAATAGTATAAGGTTTTCACTTTTTTTTCTTATTTAAAATAGTCTGCACAACTGACCTTTGTCTCCCAACAACTCTGTGGATGGATCACACAGAACGGCCAATTCTTCAGTTACATGTTAGTTTGAGTTTCAGAATGAGAAAACCAAAGGGGCTGGATCTTTCGGAGGTTACAACCCTGGTTATCATTTCACCCATCATCTGACCAGGACCATATAAAACACAAGGTTGCTGCACTTCGCATTCATCTACAGAGCACAAGCATTCACAAGTAAGTTTATTTCATTGTCATAAAGACGGCTGCAGTGGATGACTTTAGACCAGAAAAAAGGAACACACACAGAGACTTAGGGTTTTGGTGAAGCGCATTTAATAATTAAACAGAACAGAAAATAAAAGGTTTGAACACAAAACAGGACACGGCACTTGAGGCCAAATAAAACAGATAAACAAAACGTACTATACAGACAAACAGCGGACGAACAGACAAACACGGTGAGTACAAACAACTATCAATTTACTTTACTTTATTTTACTTTACTTTCTCCTTTTGGAGTTTGATGAAGCTGAGCACTTGGTTGCGCTCAGCATTTAATAATTAAACAGAACAGAAAATAAAAGGTTTTTAACACAAAACACGAGACACAGCACTGGTAGCCAAAATAAACAGACAAACAAAAACGGACTAACACTTAACAGACGGTGAACGGACAGACAAACAAACACGGTGATTACAAAACACTTATTTTATTTTACTTTACTTTACTTTACTTTACTTTTACATTCTCCTTCTCTTTCTCACCCGTTCTCCACTCACCGCACACACAACCCTGAGTGAATGAAATGTGCATCTATATATACTGTTGTGCCGGGATTCAATTACTAATTAATTATTCACTTGAATCCCAGCACGTGAATTAATTATGTGCAACCTCGTGCTCACATATTAATAAATACTTTAAATGCACGTGAAGTGATAGTGCAATCCCCGTGCCTAAATACAATTATACATTTTAAATACTCGTGCTCATTACCCACATTATATCCAGTGTACCAACTACAATACACCAACATTAACACGCTACACGTAACATGTAAACATAAACTACGCAAACTTGAGCAAAGTAAGTAGCAATGACTATACAGCATACATTTCTACTGGGTTTTGTTCCAACTGAGCTCTCAATTACTTAATTTAACCCTTAATAGAACTAATAATTAGCCTAATCAGAGTTTTTTAAATATTATTTTAAACAGCTGGAGATTTCTAGTTCAATGTAAAACAATACAAGGAACTTGAAGTCTCCAAGGTTTTGTAAACTAAATAAATTGAAAAGTAAAATTAAGCTAATTATGAGTTTAAGTAATTAAGTGCAATTACTTAATTAAAAAACCTGCAGGACAGTGGGTCCCCAGGATCAGGATTAAGAACCAGTGCTCTAAAGATTTAAAGGATGTTGGCCATTTCAAGATCATTATAGAATTGTAGAAGTAATTTGAAATCTCTATGAACTCTTAAATAATTAAAAAGCTCTGATTAGGGCATTTTTAAGGGTTAAATTAAGTAATTGAGAGCTTGGTTGGATCCCCAGGACCACGGTTGAGAACCACCATTTTTAGGAATGGGTGTATTGATCAGTTTCTCAACTCAACCTATAGTGTCTGCTGGCTTTTGGTCTAGGCATTTCTGATTATGCTTTAATATTCACATGCAGTGTCATTGTTTATAGACCAAGGGCAAAGGTATCGTATCGGTATTCTGTGCAAAGGTATCGTTTATCTCATATAGAACTGGTTTCCAAGATAAATTGTTTTGCAGTACTATGTGCTAACAATGTACTATACCAGTGGTTTTCAATCCTGGTCCTGGAGCACCACTGCCCTGTTGGTTTTTATTCCAACTGAGCTCTTAATTAACTAATAATTTGTCTTAATCAGAGCTTTTTAATTATTTTACAGAGTTGGGACATTTCCAGATATGTAAAAAATTCTATAAGGAACTTGAAATCTCCAAATCTAATATCCACATGCAGTGTCATTGTTTATAGACCAAGTTCTGTGCAAAGGTATCGTTGTTTATCTCGTATAGAACTGGTTTTCAAGGTAATACAGTTTTACAGTACTATGTGTGTAGCAGGCTTATATTTATTTGTAGCCACTATGCCACTCCCAAATGGTAATAGGAAGAAGAGGACAATCCTTGTTAAGGTTCTTTTTTTTTATTGAGCAAGGACTCATACAAATACCAGCATCAATCCCAAACACATTACCAAGAAACCAATTAAAAGTTTACAAGGTTTATTAGCACAAAGGACAGTTCAATTTAACAGCAATTATTCCAATGTAACAACAAATTTAAGTGTAGTAGCAATTGTTTGAAAATAGCAGCAATTGTCAGATTCAATAAAAGGCACAGTCCTTAGCAGCAGCGTGTACCACAACACATAATCAAACCAAAATGAATATCAAAGGTGAATCAAACACAAACCAAAACATTAAGTGAATATAAGTCAAAAAACAAAACAAACAAATTAAGCAATTCATTGTTGTTGCAACAACCTTAAAATAGTTAAACACCACAGTTAAAAACACATACAGAATAGTAGAACACATGCACATTGCCCTAACACGGAGCGTGGAGAATACAGCTAATAATAACAGTTTGAATTTGGTACTTATCTACCCCGAATACTTCAGCTGTGGAGCTCAGAGAATACCCAATTTAAAAAGGGCACAAGCAGAGAGAACTTCTCAATGCAATTTAAACAGCAGCTGATTTTCCAGCAATACAAATTCCCAATAGTCCTCGCGTCTCGCCCTGCCTCCACACTGCGTTCACAAAACTTCTTCGAATGATAGTTGACTCAGCTTAAGTACGTTTACCTAACACGAGAAAACAATTAGAACAAACAAGCAGCCGTGTTCTCAATTGGCATTTGCGGTGTTAAAGGTATAGCAGGCATTTTATATACATGGGTTCTACATGTGCTAACAATGTACTATACCAGTGGTTTTCAATCCTGGTCCTGGAGTACCACTGCCCTGTTGGTTTTTGTTCCAACTGAGCTCTTAATTAACTAATAATTCCCAGATATGTATAAAATTGTATAAGGAACTTGAAATATCGGTTGGAACAAAATCCAGCAGGGCAGTGGTACTCCAGGACCAGGATTGAAAACCACTGTACTATACTATTTACCTGCAAAGTTCTGTGTAGATATAAATTTCAATAGAAGCACCCTTGTTCTCCATAGGGAGTGCCTGCATAGAAGGAAATATTGCACTGTGAGCAGCACTGCACGGAAATGTTCATACCAGTGCCTTTTTCTGCTCCCAATGTAGTTCATTTGGAGCAAGAAGCACTGCGTCCAAACTGTTGTGGTCATTTAACCATGAAAGAGGAAGTTTTTCTGTGTATGTTACATGTTCTTATTTATTTTGTGACACCCTGACCACTTTCTTTACACTATTTACACTATTCAATTGCTGTCCAAAATGGCTTCACATGTACCCTACAGAACTACATCATACATATGTGAGCAAGAGGATGATGGGAAATTTAGTTATGATTGGTACATGTAAAACCTTGTAAATGTATGGGAACATTTAACACACAAGTAGTCAAAGTTTTTGTTCTTACTGTTCAAGCATTACACTGGGGAGATTGCACCGTGTTGAAATTTTGAAATTTCCCATTGAACTGCATTTTCCAAACTCCACTTTCTCCCTCAGGATCTCAAGCAATAGGATACCTCAATGTCTGGAGATAAGACTGACACGGTGGAGCTGGCTACTCTTGGACGGCCCTTCCGTCTGGGGATGCTGTATGACTGTCGAAGTGACTCACTTGTTCCAGGTAACCGTGACAATGGCAAACATCTACCATGGGGTCATGCCCAATCAAATAACACCAACCTGAAAAGTCAGGTCCAGTGTTTGCAAACTCTGCTTCTGGAGCCCCCTCTGTACTGCTAGTTTGTGTTCTAACTAAGCTCTCAATTACTTAATTGAACCTTTAGTTGAACTACATTTTCTTAATCAGACATTCTGAATTGTTTAGCTGATACACACATGTAATATATAATACTATATATACGTAACACATGTCCATGAGTCGATGAACTCCATGCAGCTAGCAGAAGATCGCGCTTCTGTATTTGATCTAGTATAGTACCATACACTATGTGTTCATGGAGGTGCCTGCACACTGTAATCAAGTGCGTAAATATATATAGCCTATATCAACTCCAACTGGTCTCACTGATTATCAACACGCAGTTTATCGGGCACACAAATTAACGGATGTCTAATGTATTGGGCCGGACCAAATCAAATATCGATCGCCTGAGCGATCGAAAGTTGCGCTGGTAATATTATTATTTATTTCTTAGCAGACGCCCTTATCCAGGGCGACTAACAATTGTTACAAGATATCACATTATTTTTACATACAATTACCCATTTATACAGTTGGGTTTTACTGGAGCAGTCTAGGTAAAGTACCTTGCTCAAGGGTACAGCAGCAGTGTCCCCTACCAGGGATTGAACCCACGACCCTCCGGTCAAGAGTCCAGAGCCCTAACCACTACTCCACACTATTGACCTTCTCTCGACCGCTCGATAGCTATCCCGGAACCAAATCAAGCCATTGCCAACTGTCTGGAGGGGCGGAGATAGCTTTCGACTGTTTCGGAAGCAAAGTAGGAAGGCACAAGAGAGCAGCTTCTGACCAATCAGTGCTTACGTTTCCGGTCTTTAAAAAAGAGGCGGGATCAGGAAAAGCAACCCGATTCAAACAGTGACTTACTCGCAACTATTGCAGAAGGTGAAATGTTTTTCATCAATAATAATTATTCCTCGAAAAACCCTGGCATATAATGTATTAAAAGTAGTATATTCTGTGCAGGCATTTCATGTGTTTTTACGCAGATTTTTTTTTAATGAGTTTCGTTTTTTGTGTTTGTGTTCGAAAAATGTTTATTTTTTCAGGCATCTGTGTGTTTCTTGCACATAGTTGTTTTTAGGAGTTAATGATTTTGCCCGTGTTTATAAGATCCACGATCCTCGAAAGTTATTTAAACCATTTCTGACTTGTAAAATTAATCAATGTTGTGCTTATCCAGCAACCTAAGAACAATACTGTTAAAAACGCTGGATAGGCCTCTCTTGAACTGTAATATTCAGTTGTTACCCGTCTTTCTCCAGGTTTTTAATGGAGTGCAAGGTTCACTGCAATAGGGCACTGTGCCTTTAAGAAATGCGTACTGAAGCAGTTGACGTCACAGATGATAAGGGGAAAGGGAGAATTAAAAAACAACAACAAAGAGGCATAGCGAACTCCAAAAATAAAAATGGATAAAAAAAGCAAAAGTGCTGTACCATCACTGAGAGGGACACTGATCCAAAGAAGCTCCGTGAGCAGAAAATAATATTTTGTACGTATTTTTTTCTTGTCTTAAAAATTTAGTTTTTTTTTCAAATGTTAAACTGTGCAACAACAAAATGCAAAGAAGAAAATATACCTGTGTGCGCATGTTCATTTTAAGTGTGCAACATAAACCACATTGAAATATTAATAACAGTAATAAATCATATCATATTTTTTGTACTGTAAATTATGAATGTTTTGTGTTCGATATATAGAGTCAGAGGAGCGGTTTGGAGGGTTGGCTGGCAAATTTTTCTTAATAAAAAAATTGGAATGGTATTTTTTAAAACATTTTCCTTATATAGTCAATAGTTTTCAGCAAGTTCAAACTCGCCTCTAAAATCAGGTCATGCGAAAGGTTATCGACATGAATTATCAACGAAAATCTTTTGATTTTGTCGGGCGATATCAAACCACTCCCTCGTTTCCACCCATTTTTAGTGTCCGCACGATAGCTCACTTTTGATGGTCGCAAAGTGCTAGATTTGTTCTGGGGATAATTCGCTTGTCATTTGTTTTTGTTTTACTACCGGGAAAGAATCTACAGCATCGATCGACAAATGCAAACTTTGATTTGGTCCGACCCCTAGTTTGAATGTTCTGAACCATAATAATTTGAATACATAAAACAATATGAAATATACCATCAGAAATCACCCTGAAATTTCACCCCACCACACGTTAAGCTTAACAGTTCATGGCATCATAACCACCCTGTAGTAATATAGTGTATGTGTGTTTGTTGCAGGGATCACACTATGGGAACTGAACAAAATTCGGGATTCCATTGACATTCGCTCTCAGCGCAACACGAATTTTCAGGTTATCATGTCAGACTCTATTGAGGAGAAAGCTTCTTCGTTGGATGTGTCAGCGTCTTTAAAATTGAGCCTGCTGGGTGGAATGATCAGTGTTAAGGGGTCTGCTAGCTATTTCAATGACAGCAAATCATCAAAGAACCAGGCTCGCATCACACTGCAGTACCGCACCACCACCAGATTTGAGCAGTTGACTATGAGCCAGTTGGGTACGAAACACATTGCATACAATGATGTGTTTGATCAGGGCACAGCCACACATGTGGTCACAGGTGTGCTTTATGGAGCCCAGGCTTTCTTTGTCTTTGATCGGGAAATCGCTTCAAACGAGAACAAGCAAACAGTCCAGGGAAGTATGGAGGGAGCAATCAAAGTGATGGGCCTGGCCGAAGCAGAAATCAAAGGGTCTGTAGCTGTCTCTAATGCAGAGAAGACAAAAGTCGACCAAATCAAGTGTACCTTCTATGGAGATTTCAAGCTTGAATCCAATCCGGTCACTTTCCAAGAAGCCATCCAAGTGTATTCTAAGCTTCCGAACATGCTAGGGCCAAACGAAGAACATGCAGTGCCAATTAAGGTCTGGCTTTACCCACTGAAGCTTCTGAATAATCTGGCTGCCAAGTTAGTTCGTGATATCAGTGTTGAGTTAGTATACCGTTCACAAGGAGTCTTGGAACAGCTGGGGAACTATGAGATGCAATGCAATGACCTGATGAAAAACGAGGTCTCTGCCAAGTTCCATGTGATCAAAAGAAAGGCGCGTCACTTCAAAGAACTGTGTCAAATTTACAAACTGACATTCCAGAAGAACTTGGCTATGGTCCTGCCTCAAATCCGTGGAGGTGGAAAAGAAGAGCGTTTGCTGGCAGAAATCTTGGAAAGGAAAGAATTGTCCCCTTTCAGAGATTCTTCTCTCATTGCATGGTTAGAAGACAAAGAGACAGAGAAGAATGTGGTAAAAGCCTACCTGACAATGATGAAAGACATCAGAGTTTTGGCCAGGAAGAGTGAGCTTGAGGAGGTGATCTTAGACCCTTTGGGTGAGTATGTTCTCTGCCTGGTTTTCACCTCACTGCACGGGGAAGAGCCCTACCTAAAGGAGCTCTCAAACTACCTTAAACCCCAGGAAGCTAATAATCAAGTCCCAGAAACAGGCTCATCTGGTAGAATGCAAGAGCAATGGTTCAGCAATGTAGAAGTGTCCCAGCGCATGAGGAAACTGGCCAAGCACTTTTTGGAGTTTGTGGACACCAACAAGAAAGGGAAAACCAAATTTCTTATAGCTTCTGAAAGTAATACAGCTCATCCTGGAGTGTCTGTCTACCTATACGAGGAAGGGAGGCTGGACAAAACTGACTTCCAGCCCCCATCTAAACCTGATGTCCCACTGGTGGTTGAAAGATCGCATAACAGTATCACCCTCAAGCTAAGGCCCCCTAAATATGGTGCAGAAGAGACAACAAAATACAATGTGGAATATACATCACAGTCAGGTCAAGAGCACTGGGAATCTGTATTCACACATGACAATACAGAGGCTTTCACAGTTTTTGATTTGACTCCACATACCAAATACCAGTTCAGATACAAAGCAGTTACCAAACCCGGAGTGAGTGTAACAAGTGACACCTGTGAGATTGTGACCACATATCCAGCTAGCCCACCCACTGAATTCACTGCATGTGAGAAAGGAGATGAATTCATTCAGATAACGTGGGGGAATCCAGATGCAATAGGACTTGGGCTCAACATATGTAACTACAGAATTGAGTACAAAAATGAAGGAGAAGAAACATGGGCCACAACAATGGCTTGGAAGAGAGAGGGAAACCAACTCTGCACTTTCCAAATCAGGAATCTGATGCCAAACACAAGCTATACCATCAGAGTAGCGGCAGATTGTGGGGAAGCTGGTTTGGGCGTCCCAAGCAATGAGGTGGTAGTAAAAACAGATAGGAGGTTTGAGTTTGAAGTAGAGTGCACATTGATAAGAATGGAAAAGCCCTGTATTTATAAACTTCACCTGGAGGAGGAGATTATGGATGAACATCGATATTACAAACGGTGCACTTTGGGGGAAAAAGATGAAAATCGTGAGGAAAGAAGGATCCTTCTGCTTGGGATCCGAGGATTTGACAAAAGCACATTGATTAACGCAATGGTTAATTACATCTTAGGAGTTGGTTGTGGAGACATTTACAGATTCACAATAACCGATGGAAACCCAGGCTGTTCTGAAGGTGAAGCAGAGACACAGTGGATTACATCTTATGAAATCAATTATCAAGATGGGTTTAGAATCCCTTACTCTCTCACTATAATTGATGCACCAGGATATGGAGAATGGAGTTCTCAGAACAATTTGATTGATGAACAAATCAGGGATTTCTTTCATATGCCTGGAAGTCCTGATGACCTCAACACCATCTGCTTTGTAGTCGAATCTTCCTTGGGTGTTAAATCTCCACCTGCAATCTTTCAAGCTTTTGGTAGAACCTGCGAAATTTACCAAAGAAAAGAGACTGATTCTCCAGTTTCTGACAATGAAGACCAGTGCAAAGGCAACATAGTCGTCTTTACAACCTGCTCTGAAAACAATGAGCTCCCAGTCCTTAAGTTTGTAGAGGAATATTCGTGTGTTCAGAATGTTTTTCAGTTCAGTAAATCAGGATTATTTACTATACATGACAATGAGGATGAAGATGATACCCAGGTGCTAGAATGCTGGGAAATTACACTGCAGAATGTTGGTGCCTTTTTCAATGAGCTAAATGGATCACGAAATGTGGCTATTTGTAAACCCTTAGAGTACAATTACTGTCTTAATGCAACGGCCTGCGCTTCTTTAACTGCTGATAATCCACTGGGCATTGCTATCCACTAACTGATCTGGTAAATCCAGTAAACTCGAGATATACGTCTAATATTTGGCTAATCTTGCAAATTAATATATAGAAGTATAATAGCTTTTCTTAAAGAATCATATTTACTAAGGCTGGGATGTGCCTAATTTTTGATCGTTTTCCAATTAATCTTTTTATTACCATTATTATGTAAAAACAAGTACATGGATTACCGTGCAACATTACTAAGAGTATTATACGCATTCAATTATGCCAGTTTATGCATATATGAAAAATGCATATCTGTATTCATGGCAATTGGGGGTTAATGTTCCATTGAAAAAAAAAGTTAGTTAAATCCAGAACAAACCAGTTTACTAACAACCATCCCTGAGAACTACAGTACACACCAGTAACAAAAAGAAGATATCACTGTCCACAGCAGTTCAGTGACAGTGTTGTCTGTGATTCATATTTTATTATTAACAGGCCTTATCATACATCACTGCATTTTGCTTTGTTCTGTCACCATTAGATCTCTTTTGTTTTTAACATGTTTTATTGTTTTAAATTAGCAAAAGAACAAAGGACATACAGACACAATTCTAAATAAAAAAAACAGTATGAAACGATAAAATAAATGATAACAAAAATAAATATACAGTTGCATACAGGCATACAGAAATGAATAAAACATGTCTCAAAGCAGTGTGTAGAGCAATTTGACTAATGGGAAGTCCCGTTGAGAATATGCTCAGCTATGCTATTAGCTGCAGTCGAACATGAATTTAGTGTAGCCAAACTGACAAGACGTAGCCTTGCAGTGGATCTTTCTCATAAAATAATCTCATCAAAAAAATATAACCAAGTGTTGAGAAGAGGTATATCAGGCTCCACCCATGCCCTCAAGATCACCTTCTTCACTGCAGTTAATGCAGCAAGAAACAAGCGTTTTGACATTCTATGAATATCAAGTTGTGAATCGTCATCCAGAAGAGTACTCCTGGGCACAGCGGCACATGTACATCAATTAAACCAGACAATATTGAAAGTACAGATTTCCAGAGTGGCTGGACCTTGGGGCACTCCCAGAACATATGAAGATATGTGCCAACTGCACCCTGTGTACACCCATGACAAAGAAACAACTGATTCCTGTCACTGACACTGTCAGATTTATTTTGGAAATAGAAATATACTGAAGTTGTGTACGTGACAGACTGCAAGTTTCGAGAGGACACAAATGGACTCAAAATAAAAGCTTCTTAACCACAAAAAGAGAAGTTGAATCAAAGGTTATTCAGGACTGCGTTTTCCCTTTGTGTGCACTTGTCTACCTAGGAACAAGCGATACTATTAACCATTTCATAAATTATATGTGTCATTGGTTTTAAGCAGTATTCATTTGTATGAATTATAAGTTATATGAAATATAGCCAATTTGCCAAAGGGTGTGGGTTATTTGTAAATGTGTATTTGTGTATGTTATGCTGCAGTCACTGAGTCAATTAACTCATTAATCTCTTGGGGGTAAATCAAAAACCAGGAGACCCTGAGGCTCTTCAGGACCAGGGTTGGCCACCTCTGCTGTAGAGGGTTGTCAGTATTCGGAAACAGAGACTAGAAGCCTGTCAATACAATAAAATAAAAGCAAATTGGACTGAATTGAAAGACGAGACCTGATTGAACTTGATCCCTGTCGACTCCTGACAAATGTTCAGAAATTCTCCCGGTTTCTGCAAGAGACTCGACAACTTCAGGCTCCTGGTATAGCTGTTGTAAGTATACTGAGCATCAAAAGAAACTTATCACAATTATAACACATTTATTTTTGTAATTATGGACATTGATGAAATATTTTTGGTTTCTTTTTAATCACTTGATCATTCATCCTTGACCATGTGACACGCTGAAGTGACTATGACTAAAGAATATGCACTTAATCACCTAATTAGTGAGACAGTTGATTGGACACTGGATATGGAGTGATTTCAGCTGTTGAATTTCAAGCTTGAATAAAAGCAATGTCCGTCAAGAGAGCAGCGCCTTTGTGCAATGTTGGAGGCTGGACTAGGGCAGCGTACTGTGGCTCGCCGTCTTGGGTGCTCAAGGCCAGCAATTTCAAACCTGGCGAGACAGTATAACCAGACAATGACAGGCCACGAACTGGGAGACCAAGAGTCACCTGGCCAAGATCCACAAATCATTTTGCAGCATCTTTTTGATGTACACACTACTAGCCTGTGACTTTCACAGTATCCCCAGTCCCCCCCATAACTTTAGACAGTAAAATGTCAATTGTTAATCTGCACAATAAAACATCACTGCACCTGCTCTAAAACAGTTTGTCATTTTTCGATCACATCTAGTGAATAAGTGATAAGTTTCTTTTGATGATCAGTATATGTCACAGCAGGGGTTCTCAACCTTCGTCCTGGGGACCCACCGTCCTACTGTTTTTTGTTCCAACTGAGCTCTCAATTACTTAATTGAATCCTTAATGGAACTAATAATTTGCCTAATCAGAACTTTTTCATGATTTTAAACAGTTGGGAGATTTCAAGTTACATATACAATGATATAAGGAACTTGAATTCTTCAACTTTTTGTAAGCTAACCTACCAAGTCAAATTAAGCAAATGATTAGTTCAAGTATGGTTTCAATTAAGCAACTAAGAGCTGGATTGGAACAAAAACCAGCAGGTCAGTGGGTCCCAGGACAAGGGTTGAGAACCCATGTGTTACAGTACTGTAGCTACTGTTATGCTACTATATTTTGCTTTTTAGTAGTTTTCTGTATTGGTTATTAATTCTTTTTGGAGTGATGCTCTGGATTTCATTGACTCATTAATCTCCAATAATTACATAAATAATTGATATGTATTTGCTTATTTAGTTCATTGCATCCATTTTTTTTAAATTTTAATTATTTTTAATAATTTTGTTTATTGTATTCATTTTATCCATTTTAATTATTTTAAATCATTGTATTCACACAGCATTGTTAAGCATTTACTCATTTAGCTTATCACAGTGGTTCTCAACTATGGTCCTGGAGGACCCCCTACCCAAGCAAGCTCTCAAGTACTTAATTGAACCCTCAATTGAACTAATAATTTGCTTAATTAGACTTTTTTAAATTGTTCAGCTTATAAA
The DNA here is from genome assembly GCA_036884735.1 of Huso huso. Classification (NCBI taxonomy): domain Eukaryota; kingdom Metazoa; phylum Chordata; class Actinopteri; order Acipenseriformes; family Acipenseridae; genus Huso; species Huso huso. Next base: position 1,072,111 of record CM072694.1, on the reverse strand, counting down.
AAAAAAGTTCCTTATCCAATTTGATACATAACTTGAAATCATTAACAGTTTTAAAAATATTTAAAAAGCTCTGATTAGGAAAATTATTAGTTAAGTTCAGGGTTCAATTAAGTAATTGAGAACTCGGTTGGAACAAAAACAAGCAGGGTAGGGGGGCTTCAGGACTAGGGTTGAGAACCACTGGTTTATTGTATCCATTGTATTATTTGTAATCATGTTATCCATTATAGAGAATCATTAAGCATTGATTAGCTTTTTTATTTCGTTATTTAATATGTATTCATATATTAGAGATATTTACTCAGTTTGCTGTATCAATTTATTCTTTTTAATCATGTTACTCCTTATATTCATATAAATTTTAAGCATTTACTCATTTTACTCAAGTTGTGAATCATTCAGCTTTTATCCATTTTTATTCATTTTAATCATTTCTACTTGTTATGTTTGAATAAGTATATCATTTTGAAAGTGATGGGAAAAGTGTAAGTTTAGTATGGTTACTAGATTAATGTTTATTAAGACCCACTTGTTTGACCTTGTTGTGTTATTCATGCCGTTGTTCTCTCGTTCAAATAAAGACTTGCTTAATAAAAATGAAGGATGTGTGCATTTGAATTTGTTTTGGAAAGTCAAAGCCCATTTATTATTAGTGATCAAGAGGACTTAGGCCTGGACCAAATCAAAACTTGCGCATCCCGCTAATCGCACTTTACAAAACTGTATTTAATAGCATTTATAGCATAATATTAAACACTATTAAATATAGTTTTGTAAAGTGTGATTAGCGGGTTGCTCAAGTTTTGATTTGGTCTGTGCCTTAATTTAAAACCTAGTCATTAGACCTTGTGATAAATAATATTATCCAAAACATGACAAGCCCAACTGGAGTTCGCTACAAACAAACGAAAAGTCCTCCCTCCTATTTCCTGGGGATACAGGAAAAAAGAAGCTACATCAATGAAATTGAGTGTATGACTGACAATAAAAGACACCTAGAAACAGATGTCCTTTATGCCCTTTTTTCCACTATTGTGCCGGAAGCTCGCTAAGGTACAGTTCCGGGTGGTTTTCCACTGACTTTTCTGTCGAGCCAAGCAAGAACCAATCATAAAACTGGCCCCACAACTCGGCTGGTACCACAACCTATCTGGTACCTAGCTCGGCTGGTACCACAACCTATCTGGTACCTAGCTCGGCTGGTACCACAACCTATCTGGTACTGGCTCGCTTGTAAGCAGGCCAGGGGGCAAGGTTAACTGAACACGTACATGGCGTCAGTCAATCAGTGCACTGCAGTGAAGGTAAACTGTACTAGCTCATTTTTGTTTTTGCAGTTTAGCTGTCCTGTAATGTAGTTATTTAATACAGCAAACAGAATGATTTAAAATGATTGATAATAGTGTTTGCTACGGAAGTGTATTGGTGCCACATAGAAATTTTTGTTGTTGTTGTTTTTACTACATAGTTAACTCGTAAAAACTGAAGACTGTTTTTGTGACTTAAGTATCTCATAAAAACAAAAGTCATTTTTTTGTGACTTGTGTTTTTATGACATAGTTAAGTAGTAAAAAACTCAAGTTTCATTTTAACATGTGTTATAAGGCAGGATACAGACAAATGATTGATCTCTCAGTTCCAATATAGATAAAACATCAACATTGAACATACTCTGTAGACTTCTGCAGGACACAGAAACGTGGAATTTGCATACACATGATGTATTTAAGAGAGTTAAGATCATGGTAATATAATGGTGGTAATGGTGGTAAAATAGCAAATTATCATTGTCTGAGGTCATTGACCTTTCGAGGACATCAGAGGTCAAATCCAAGATGGCTTCACATCTAAAAATGACCTTTAGGGTATGTGGAAACACTGTAGAAAATGTCATGCTTTTATCATAAAATGCACAAAACATTTGCTTATCAGCTGTACTAATGGGCAGCAGTGTAGAATAGTGGTTAGTGCTCTGGACTCTCGACCAGAGGGTTGTGTGTCCCCCAACTGGGGTTCAATCTGCTGCTGTGAGCAAGGTACTTTACTTAGATTGCTCCAGTAAAAAATAATGTATAAATGGGTTACTGTATATAAAAGAAAATTGTAAGTTGCCCTGGATAAGGGAGTCTGCTAAGAAATACATTAATAATAATAGGAAAAGTAAGCTAAAACTATGGTAAAAGTGTGAAAACACTGCTAAATTCACTATGGTAAACTTTCATCGGAGTTGACCTGAAGGTTTAGATTAGATCTCCTGTCACGTGGGAGACTGTGGTTCCCCAACATGTAGATTTATGAGTTTTTTTTGTTTATTTTCTATGAAATATAGTAGACAGACCATCAGGATGTCGTGGAATTCATGTTTTGTCTTTTAATTCCATTTGTTTTCAATATTATTATTTTGTTAAACTACAGGGAAAGTAATAACAGGTTTAATTCACCAGTAGCGTGTTTGCTGCCACCACCGGTACCCTGAGGTACTGCAGCTAAGTAAAGTAGAAGGAGGGATGTTCAAGATCATTTTGCAATGGGACACACAAAAAACAAAAAAAAACATCACCAATTACTGTGATACTGTAGGCATAGATCCAGAATACGGTTGTTAAACAATCCAAAGTAAACTGTTAAAAAGAATCTGTAAATCAAATGCTATAAACAAGTACAGTACTTTGCTTTATAGAAGGGTGAAGGTCAGGTTTTGGTCATATCTAGATCTATGACATACTGTATTTAGATCAAGCACTCTAAAACAACTGATCAAAAACCACAAGCAAATCCTAGTTGTATGCATCTGATTCAATCATCTGTTGAAATAACTTACTAAATTTGTGGGGACATTGTTCCAACTGAGCTGTCAATTAACAATGTGCTTAATTAGACATTTAAAATAGTTTAATTCATAAAGATTTTAAGTTACTTCTACAATTTTACACATGGAATCTCCAAATCTGTAATGTCTTGCGTGCTACTACTGCTATACTGTACAAAACAATATATATATATCCTATTGAGAGCTACCATACAGCACACTGTACAAGACAAGTACAAACTGGAAGTCTTTTCATTTGTGTTTTAATTTGAAATGCAACCTGATGAGAACTTGTCAAATGAATGATTCTATTCAATAACAACACAGATGAGAATATTTGTGTTTCCGTCATTATTTGAGTAATGTTTAATTTGTAATTGTGTTAAGTGAAGCATTTTCCAGCACAATATAACCTTCTATCTATTTTAATAGTTTAATATAATGCAACATATATCTATTATTATAAATATTTTATAGTAAACCATAAAGTTAAAATAAAGATTAATATACTTGTACATAAAAAAAACATGTTTCATATTGCCGTGACCCTCACCAGGAGAAGCGGAATGATAATGGACAGATAGATGGATGTTTCATATTCAAAATACAAGATATATGAACAACTTTTATGTATACATTTATTTTTTTGCAGATATTTCTTGCATGACATCTGTAAAATATCTATATTTACAGTGTTATGTATTTTCTTTACTTGACTCATATTTGAATCACATATTGAATCCTTTAATTTGATATACTATATGTGGACGTTTATGAAAGTGGCCATAATTGTAGTATGATGTATATAAACATATACACTGATACATGCAGAAAACTACTGCAGTAAACAGAACTGTACTGTATATCACCGGCATCTTCAATATGAATACAGCTGACAATTAGAAACATAAGCAACAGCACAGTGTATATATCCACCTCTAGCAAACCATATTCACACAAAGATGATTATAAAAAGAATATTATTTAAAAAAAAAAAAAAAACATTATAAAATAAAAGATAATAGTACATTCTTAAAGGAAACTAAAAAGGCCCTTTGCAATTTTACATTCATTTTGTCTTTGAGACAATTGATTTCTGAATGTCAGTAATATTTTCTCATGGTGTAAAGCTTATAACAAACAATTTTCATTATTGCTCTATATGGGTGAGTTATGCATAGTTTCCACCCAAAAATAAGAGCTCAGTTTTATTTGTGCTGCCAGATTAAACCAGCAGGGCGCAGCATTATTGTACATTGAATTTGCAACTTAAGAATTCCATTCTTTGTGGTCCTGAGTGTCTCCCCTGGTAAAGGCACAGCTGTGTGGTGTGCAGGGAGACTCATACAGTCAGGAGTGGGCAGGTTTGTGTCCTGGCCATGCAAAATTGATGGCACTCATGTGGGTTAAGGTAGCAAAGCTCTCATAATCACAGTACCGCGGAATCTGTTGGCCAGGAACCCAGAAAGCTCAGAGCAGGGCATCTGCAGGGCCAGTCCTCCAGAGGCCATTAGCTCACTGAGCTCTCAAGTTCCTGGGTATTAAAAGAGAAAGATGGCTCTCGTTATAAGATGCCTACTGAACTTTTGTGTCTCCTGAGCTGTGTGGGGAGTTGCTGCAATGAGGAAGAAGAAGAAAGAATTCACTGACAGTCTGAATGGAAAGGTAAGGACTTGAAGGATGTGATCTTCAATCTGCACCGCCTCACATTCCATCCATCTCATCATCCCTTCATAATAAGCTTATCAACTTTAACTGTGAAATTTCCTCAGTTCTTTACAGCTGCAGAAAAAACACACAAAAAGGGACATTTTCCAACCCTAATGTCACAAAAATGAGTCTGGTTCAAACCCAGGATCAACCAGCTGCTCTTCAGTATAAATCACTTGTGCACATCACCTTTTTATAGAAAGAACGGGAGTAAGTTCTACTGTTGTGCAAGATCAGACATTGAATACTTGTAGTTATTCTGACAATAATTACTAGTAGGAATTAGAGGAATTGGATTGAATCACACAAATAGAGTTTACCTTTCTACAGCAAGGACCAGGGGTCACAAATGGAGATTAGATAAAGGGGCATTCAGAACAGAAAATAGGAGGCACTTTTTTACACAGTGAATTGTGTGGGTCTGGAACCAACTCCCCAGTAATGTTGTTGAAGCTGACACCCTGGGATCCTTCAAGAAGCTGCTTGATGAGATTCTGGGATCAATAAGCTACTAACAACCAAACGAGCAAGATGGGCTGAATGGCCTCCTCTCGTTGTAAACTTTCTTATGTTCTTATGTTCTAATCACACAACAACATATAGTGATGCTAGATTCATTCAGTAACCAAAATCTAACTCAAATGAATAATCTTCTATAGCTCTGTGGCTAGACTAAAATTTACTCCCTGTCTTTAACCGTCTGTCCATTTTTTCAGTTTAACATTCCATGTACTTATTATTTCACTGTAAACAACCAGGAAAAGTTACAACCGAAGTAACTTGAATGGGGAGGAGTCTTTTGACATTTGTGCTGTAACGTGATTGGATGTAAACGGTCCGCATCATTATTTCTGTTTACGTAGTGTTCTCATTATTATGTTTCAAATCACATCAACTAGCTACGTTTTGAACACATGATTAAGTGCGAGAGGTAAGTTTAAAATGTTTATCAGCCTCCGGTGAAAAAAAAATGAAATGAAATCATTCCAGAATGTCTCTCCACATACCCCCTGGAGACAGCTCACCTACCCCTAGGGGTATGCGTACCACACTTTGGGAACCACCACTTTAGATGGTTGTGGTAAAGCGGCAAGCACAGGGTGCAAGGCGAGACTACACTCTGGACAGGATGCCAGTCCATCACAGGGCAACACACACACTGACACACACACACTGACACACACACACTGACACACACACGCACACACACACACACACACACACACTGACACACACACACACACACACACACACACACACTGACACACACACACACACACACACACACACACACACACACACTGACACACACACACACACTGACACACACACACACACACACACACACACACACACAGACACTGGACACACACACACTGACACACACACACACACACACACACACACACACACACACACACACACACAGACACACACACCACACACTCTCTCTCACACACACACACACACACACACTGACACACACAGAGGGCAATTTAGAGTGACCAATCAACCTGAACAGCATGTCTTTGGACTGTGGGAGGAAACAGGAGTACCCGGAGAAAACCCACGTGACCACAGGGAGAACATGCAAAGTTCACACAAAGAGACAACTGAGGCTGGAATGAGACCCTGGAACTGTGAGGCAGCAGCGCTAACCAGCACACCACACCACACCACACCACACCACACCACCGTGCCGCCCTCTTAACTAAGAACAAGTGTAAAATACAGTACATGATTCAACTTAGGGGCAGTTCATGTAAGGACAGATATGGTGATACATCAGGGTTAGATATGAGTGCTAAGTGCAGTGGTGCTAATAAAGTACAATATAGTTAACCATAATTTTAAACAGCGTGCAACTTTAATGGCTGGTGTCACAGACCCTGATTAGCATTACTCTCATACTACGATTAGTTTAGGAAAAGTAATCATCTTCATATTATTTTATTTTTTAGCAGACGCCCATATCCAGGGACCAGGGTCTGACCCTTGCTCTAGTCTATTACTGTAGAGATTGTTTTTGGTGCAGATGAATAGATAACATATCACAGGATTCAGTGTTGGGATTATTAGAGCAAAGAGAATATACTGTATGGTGATTATTTAACTATTTGGCTGTTTGTCAAGGGGAGAAGGGTGAGCCACCCCTCTCTGAAAGAGGAAGTGACCTGATTATGCTAGCTGGATAGCAGGGTGGACCGTGATGAAGCCACGCCCTCCTCCCGTCAAGGGCACTGCCTGTATTAAGTGGAGGTAGGGGAGGTGGAGGAGAGGGTGACAGCTGGGAATGCCACATTAAGAGACAGGTGAGTTTATATATAGCATGCTGGGAATCAACGTAATGGAGAACAATCATTCAGTAATACAAAAACAATATATTAGCAGTCTTCCCTGTTTCTTTGCACAACTGCCCTTACAACATAATAATAAAAAGTACGATACTTGTGCCAAAAGTGAACAGCATAATACTATATTAAATAGTATATTAAAATCATACTATTTTAGGACAAGTGTACTTATAGCTATATAATAGGCCTTGAATCAAGGGAACATTTTAAATTATCAAATCATTTTTAGCAAACAAAAAAAGCTAAAAATGTCAAATTGAGTAAATAATTAGAAAAATTCAGTAATTGATAGCAGAAGTTGGAACACAAACCAGAAGACAGTGTAGCCCTTCAGGAACCCCGGCATTATTCTATTGAAATAGAATACAATTCGTTTTTTTGCCAGAAAAACAATCCCTTTGAACACTATATATATATTGCCATTTGGAAACCACTGACAACATCTGGCTTCAGATACTAAGGGAAAAAATGCTTTTAACAGAGGAGGAATTGCTTTGGCCCTGACTGTAAATAGTGAGATGCTTTTCTTAAAAGGAATAGCATCCAGATTATGGTTCCCCAAACTACCTAACTGCCAGACCTAGTGTTGATATTAAAAGGCCAGTCCAATACTGGCAGCCACACTCCTGTATCAGGGGAACGTTCTTGATCACCAGGGAGGAGTCTGTGCAGACAAAGGGGGGAGCCACGCCTCCTACACACCCGCACAGCACCTGAAAACAACATCAAACAAGAGCAGGAGGTTCAATCATATTACTGATTCACACAAGCTTTCCATTCACATTACGCATTCATATTAGTAGTATTCAACTATCCAATATTGTTAAGTATACTTGCAGTGTGCTACTTAATTTTTAATTGTAGGGGCAGTTGGGTAAAAAACAACAATGAAGACTGCTAAGGTAGTTTTTGTTAATAATATTTTAAGATTAAAGGCTGGGTACATTTTAAGAACATAAGAACATAAGAAAGTTTACAAACGAGAGGAGGCCATTCAGCCCATCTTGCTCGTTTGGTTGTTAGCAGCTTATTGATCCCAGAATCTCATCAAGCAGCTTCTTGAATGATCCCAGGGTGTCAGCTTCAACAACATTACTGGGGAGTTGGTTCCAGACCCTCACAATTCTCTGTGTAAAAAAAAAGTGCCTCCTATTTTCTGTTCTGAATGCCCCTTTATCTAATCTCCATTTGTGACCCTGGTCCTTGTTTCTTTTTTCAGGTCAAAAGTCCCCTGGGTCGACATTGTCTATACCTTTTTAAGATTTTGAATGTTTAAATCAGATCGCCACAGTAGTCTTCTTTGTTCAAGACTGAATAGATTCAATCCTTTTCTGCATACGACATGCCTTTTAAACCCGGGATAATTCTGGTTGCTCTTCTTTGCACTATTTCTAGAGCAGCAAAATCCTTTTTGTAACGAGGTGACCAGAACTGAACACAATATTCTAGGTGAGGTCTTACTAATGCATTGTAGAGTTTTAACATTACTTCCTTGATTTAAATTCAACACTTCTCACAATATATCCGAGCATCTTGTTGGCCTTTTTTATAGCTTCCCCACATTGACTAGATGAAGACATTTCTGAGTCAACATAAACTCCTAGGTCTTTTTCATAGTTCCCTTCTTCAATTTCACTGTCTCCCATATGATATTTATAATGCACATTTTTATTGCCCGCATGCAATACTTTTACACTTTTCTCTATTAAATTTCATTTGCCATGTGTCTGCCCAATTCTGAATGCTGTCTAGATCATTCTGAATGACCTTGCTGCTTCAACAGTGTCTGCCACTCCTCCTATTTTTGTGTCGCCTGCAAATTTAACGAGTTTGCTTACTATATCAGAGTCAAATCATTAATGTAGATTAGGAATAGCAGAGGACCTAATACTGATCCCTGTGGTACACCACTGGTTACATCGCTCCATTTCGAGGTTTCTCCTCTAATCAGTACTTTCTGTTTTCTACCTGTTAACCACTCCCTAATCCATGTGCATGCATTTCCTTGAATCCCTACTGCGTTCAGTTTGAGAATTAATCTTTTATGGGGACTTTGTCAAAAGCTTTCTGAAATCTAAATAAACCATGTCGTATGCTTTTGCAGTTATCCATTTTCAATGTTGCATCCTCAAAAAGTCAAGTAGGTTAGTTAGACATGATCTCCCTTTCCTAAACCATGCTGGCTGTCTCCCAGGATATTGTTACCATATAGGTAATTTTCCATTTTGGATCTTATTATAGTTTCCATAAGTTTACATATAATAGAAGTCAGGCTTATTGGTCTGTAGTTACCTGTTCGGTTTTGTCTCCTTTTGTGGATTGGTATTACGTTTGCTATTTTCCAGTCTGTTGGTACAACCCCTGTGTCAAGAGACTGTTGCATGATCTTGGTTAGCGGTTTGTAAATAACTTCTTTCACTTCTTTGAGTACTATTGGGAGGATCTCATCTGGCCCAGGGATTTGTTTATTTTAAGAGCTCCTAGTCCCTTTAACACTTCTGCCTCTGTTATGCTAAAGTTATTTAAAATTGGATAGGAACAGGTCGACATGTGGGGCATGTTGTCCGTGTCCTCCTTTGTAAAAAACTGTGAAAAGTAATCATTTAATATATTTGCTATTTTTTTTCTTCATCTATGATTTTGCCATTTGTGTCTCTTAGACATTTAACCTCCTCTTTGAATGTTCTCTTGCTGTTATAATATTGGAAAACATTTTGGAATTGGTTTTAGCCCCTTAGCAATATTGATTTCTATCTCTCTTTGGCCTTTCTAACTTCCTTTTTGACTTGTGTTTGCAGTTCCAAGTACTCTTTCTGTGTGCTTTGTTTTTTTGGTCCCTTTTAAATGCTCTGTAAAGTGCCTTTTTTCGCTGAATATTTTTTTTTAATTTGTCTATTAAACCATTTTGGCCATTTTGTTTTAGATTTAGATTTGTCTACTTTTGGGATGTAATTGTTTTGTGCCTCTAGTACTACATTTTTTTTAAAAACAGTCATCCTTTTTCTGTGGATGTTTTCTATTTTACTCCAATCTACTTCTATTAGTCTCTGTTTCATACCTTCGTAGTTTGCTTTTCTAAAATTGTAAACCTTAGCTTTAGTCATTACTTTTGGGGTTTTAAAAAAATATTTCAAATGAGACCATGTTGTGGTCTGAGTTTGCCAATGGCTCTCTGACCTCTGTTTTAGTTATTCTGTCTTCATTATTTGAAAAGACTAAGTCAAGGCATGCCTCCCCTCTAGTCGGTGCCTTGACAAATTGCGTTAGGAAGCAGTCATTTGTCATTTCCACCATTTCAATTTCGTCCGTCAGGCCCCCCCATTGGGTTTTCCCATTTTATACAGGGAAGTTGAAATCCCATTAGTATGGTTTCTCCTTTTCTACACGCATTTCGAATGTCATTGTACAACAGATTATTTTGCTCAGCGTCTGAATTTGGCGGTCTATAGCATGCTCCTATTATTATGCCCTTTGAATTTATGTCCATTATTCTGACCCATATTGATTCTTCATTGTTTTCTTTGTCCTGATTTAACACCTGGGCTTCAAGGCTATTTCTTATGTATAGCGCTACCCCTCCGCCTCTTCTTATATGAACATTGTATTGCCTGCTTGCAATACCTTACACTTTTCTCTATTAAATGTCATTTGCCATGTGTCTGCCCAGTTCTGAATGCTATCTAGATCATTTTGAATGACTTTTGCTGCTGTAACAGTGTTTGCCACTCCTCCTATTTTTGTGTCGTCTGCAAATTTAAAAAGTTTGCTTACTATACCAGGATCTAAATCAGTTCAAGACTCTTGTACTAGCCTACAGATGCCTTGACCAGACTGCACCCAACTACCTCCAGACCCTCATCTCTCCCTACACCCCCACTCGACCTCTCCGCTCCGCCTGCACTAGAAGACTGGCTCTACCTCCTCTCGCCCCCTGCCTCCAGAGCCGCTCCTTCTCCACCCTTGCTCCCGCAGTGGTGGAATGACCTTCCTACAGATGTCAGGACTGCCCAGTCCCTGACCACATTCGGCGCCTCCTTAAGACTCACCTCTTCAAACAGCACCTGTAGAACTCCTCTGTTGTATCCTGGGACACTATCACCCTTCATTTAATTGTGCCTTATTTTGCTCTTATCTGCCCCCTATTTTACTGCATTTAATCCTGTACTTCAGAATACTGTAATCTGCCAAGTGTTTAACTTGTAGTATTTTGTACTTAATCTTATCCTGATGTAACTATCACTATTTAATCATATCCTGATGTAACTATCACTATTATCTGCTGTATTATTGAATTGTGGTTTGTCACACTTGAACAAAAGTTATTGTATTTCTTGCTCTTATTGTATTACTTGTACTGTAACACTTGAAATGTATTTGCTTGCGATTGTAAGTCGCCCTGGATAAGGGCGTCTGCTAAGAAATAAATAATAATAATAATAATAATAATAATAATAATAATAATAATAATAATAATAATAATAATTAATGTAGATTAGGAATAGCAGAGGACCTAATACTGATCCCTGTGGTACACCACTGGTTACCTCGCTCCATTTTGAGGTTTCTGCTCTAATCAGTACTTTCTGTTTTCTACATGTTAACCACTCCCTAATCCATGTGAATGCATTTCCTTGAATCCCTACTGCGTTCAGTTTGAGAATTAATCTTTTATGCGGGACTTTGTCAAAAGCTTTCTGGAAATCTAAATAAACCATGTCGTATGCTTTGCAATTATCCATTGTTGATGTTGCATCCTCAAAATAATCAAGCAGGATAGTTAGACATGATCTCCCTTTCCTAAAACCATGCTGACTGTCTCCCAGGATACTGTTAACATATAGGTAACAGTATCCTGGGATTTTGGATCTTATTATAGTTTCCATAAGTTTACATATAATAGAATTCAGGCTTATTGGTCTGTAGTTACCTGTTTTGGTTTTGTCTCCCTTTTTGTGGATCTGTATTACTTTTGCAATTTTCCAGTCTGTCGGTACAACCCCTGTGTCAAGAGACTGTTGCATGATCTTGGTTAGCGGTTTGTTAATAACTTCTATCGTTTCTTTGAGTACTATTGGGAGGATCTCACCCAGCCCAGGGGATTTGTTTATTTTAAGAGCTCCTAGTCCCTTTAACACTTCTGCCTCTGTTATGCTAAAGTTTTTTTTAAAACTGGATAGGAACAGGTCGACATGTGGGGCATGTTGTTCGTATCCTCCTTTGTAAAAACTTTATGAAAAGTAATCATTTAATATATTTGGTATTTATTTTTCTTCATCTATGATTTTGCCATTTGTGTCTCTTAAATATTTAACCTCCTCTTTGAATGTTCTCTTGCTGTTATAATATTGGAAAAACATTATAACAATGTTCATTTCTATCTCTCTCTTGGCCTTTCTAACTTCCTTTTTGACTTGCATTTGCAGTTCCAAGTACTCTTTCTGTGTACTTTGTTTTTGGTCCTTTTTAAACGCTCTGTAAAGTGCTTTTTGTCACTGAATATTTTTTTTAATTGATCTATTAAACCATTTTGGCCATTTTGTTTTAGATTTAGATTTGTCTACTTTTGGGATGTAATTGTTTTGCGCCTGTAGTACTACATTTTTAAAAAACAGCCATCCTTTTTATGTGGATGTTTTCTCTATTTTACTCCAGTCTACTTCTGTTTGTCTTTGTTTCATACCTTCATAGTTTGCTTTTCTAAAATTGTAAACCTTAGCTTTAGTCATTACTTTTGGGGTTTTAAAAATCACTTAAAATTAGCCCATGTTGTGGTCTGAGTCTGCCAATGGTTCTCTGACCTCTGTTTTAGTTATTCTGTCTTCGTTATTTGAAAAGACTAAATCAAGGCATGCCTCCCCTCTAGTCGGTGCCTTGACAAATTGAGTTAGGAAGCAGTCATTGTCATTTCGACCGGGTTTTCCCATTTTATATGGGGGAAGTTGAAATCCCCCATTAGTATGGCTTCTCCTTTGCTGCACACATTTCTAATGTCATTGTATAACAGATAATTTTGCTCGGCATCTGAATTTGGCGGTCTATAGCATGCCCCTATTATTATGCCCTTTGAATTTTTGTCCATTTATTCTGACCCATATTGATTCTGCATTGTTTTCTTCATCCAGATATAACACCTGGGTTTCAAGACTACTTCTTATGTATAGCGCTACCCCTCCGCCTCTTCTGTCCTGCCTGTCTTTCCTATACAGTGTGTACCCACTAATATTATATTCGTCTCCATCACTCTCAGACAACCAAGTTTCTGTAACACCTATCACATCGTAGTTACTTGTTAGTGCAGTAGCTTCAAGTTATAACATTTTGTTTCTGAGACTTCTAGCATTTAGATAAATACATTTAATGGATGTCTTACCAGAGATGTTGCCCTTGTTTTGATGTGGTCTCCCTTCTGTTTTCTTTGTTTTCTCCCCCCTTCCTTTCTAGTTTATATGCTTCTGAACCTCCTCAAGCATCCTTTCTCAGTAGATTTGTTCCCTTTTTATTTAAGTACAGTCCGTCCCCCCTATATAGATATTCCTTTTTGTAGAATGTGCTCTAATGTTCAAGAAAGGTGAAGCCTTCCTGTGTGCACCACGATTTCAGCCATGCATTTGATTATGTATTTCCAGCTGTCCGTATGCTGTCTTTGCAAGGTACCAGCAGTATCCCAGGAAATATCACAGTGTTGGTCTTGTCTTTAATTTCCTTCCTAGCTCTCTGAATTTGTTTTGCAGGGATCTTGGCCTGTCTCTTCCAATGTTGTTTGTACCGATGTGGATGACTACTACTGGATCGTCTCCTGTTCGCTCTAGGAGCCTGTCCACGTTCTAAGTGATGTGCGTTACAAAGGCTCCTGGAAGACAGCACACTGTTGTAGTAAGGGGGTCCAGACTGCGAACTGAACTTGCTGCGTTTCTCAATAAGGAGTCCCGACAATCATGACCTCCTTCTTTTGCTGCTTTGGCCAGCACTGCTTATAATGTCCTAGATGTTGTTCCTTTCATTCTCTTGATGTTGGTTTTGATCATCTAAATTTTGAAGTGGCTCAAATGTGTTGGATATTTTGATTTCTGGTGGTTGTGTTTGACAAAATTTCTTTTTTTCCCTGCCTCTGCCTACCTGAACTCAGCTGTTTTGACCCTCTGCTATCTCTCTGGTGGCTTTTAGTCTCTTGGTGTGCAGACTTACATGAATTGAGGGTGTGCCAGCTCCTCAAGCTCCTGTTGCTGTCTCATTTCCTGCAGCTCCATTTCAAGCATACTTACTAGTTTAAGCAAGTCCTGGATCGTGCGGCACTTTACACACACTTGGTTTAGCTCTGCAGGGTTTTCTCGGATTTCCCACATCATGCACACCTGGTGGTGCCGCGACCTGGGAGTCAGGCCCAGCGACCAAACGTCCAGACATGGAGCCTGGGTGTCTGGAAGTCCAGGCCGAGGGATCCAACCCCCAGGCGCCGGGCTGTGGCACAGGGGTGGCGGTCAGGGCTGTGGTGTAGGTGGTCTCCTCACCTCCCCCCCCCTTCTTCATAGCTTATATTGTAACACTTGAATGTATTTGTATTTGCTTGCGATTGTAAGTCGCCCTGGATAAGGGCGTCTGCTAAGAAATAAATAAAAAAATAAATAAATAAATAAAAATAGCCAGCAGCTCCCTCTTCTGGGGCTCCGGCCACAGTATTCCCTGCTTCCATGAAGGGCTGGCAGCGACCCCAGGCAAAGCAGATCTCTCAGCGACCCCAGGCGACGGCGGCAGCGGACCCTCGAAGGAAACAGCGGCAGCGGACCATCGAGAGGTGACGGCAGGCAGGCGGCGACCCCGGGCGGTGGCACACAGGCGGCATCACTGGGCGGTGGTGCTGCCAGCTCCTCCAGCAGCGCTGTTGGGGCTGGTGGGGCTGGCGTTACTACCAGTTCCTCCGGCAGCAGTGAAAAGGCTGCTGGTTCCTCCGGCAGCAGTTGAAAGGCTGGCAACTTCAAGGCTGTCTCTTCCAGCCCCAGCAAATCCCCAGAGGTCAACAACAAATGACCCCCAGGTGATCCAATACAGGAATCCCCGGGCTGTGGTGGCATGGCTCCTCCGGCAGCAGGGAAAAGGCTGTCAGTTCCTCCAACAGCAGGGGAAAGGCTGCCGGTTCCTCAGACAGCAGGAGAAAGGCTGCTGATTACTCCAGCAGCAATGGAGGGCTGTCCTGTCATCCTCCCCCCCCCAAAAGAACCAGGGGGGTGAGCCTGTAACTCCTCCCCTTCCAGCTCTGGAGACGGCAGCTCCTCCTCTTCCGGCTCTGGAGACGGCAGCTCCACCCCCTCTGGCTTGCAGGATGGCAGCTCCACCCACTCTGGTACCTGGAATGAAGGTATCTCTGCCATATCTTCAGTCAGCTAACGGTGAACCATGGTTGTACTATCATGAAGGGATGCTGGGTGGTGCCGTCTCTCCCAGACCTCCCATTGCTCCCCATCTCAACACCACAGCACATTGATAGCCAGCGGGAGGTCGCTGAAGAGGTCCCCCTCTGCGTCCATCAGCCAGTCCCAGATTTCTCGGGATGAGGGTGAACCCGGTAGCACTGGAGCTATTGGTGTTGCTGCTGATGCCTGGGGTTGCAGCTGCTCCTCTTCCTGGGCTGGCGCATAGGGGCATCCCACCCAGTTGTGCCCATCCTCCTCGCAGCGACCACAGCAGTCAGCCGGTGGCCCCTCTGGACATGCCCGCCAGCGGTGGTCCTCCTTCCAGCACCAGGAGCACCATGGGAACAAGCTGGCTGGGTCCTCCCGCTGTTGCTGCTGCAGCTTCTGCTCTTCTTGGCCATTTTTTTTTTCAAAAACAAAACAAAAAAAACTGCACTTCTGCTCTGAGTCTCCAGGGGGCGCTATCCCACACCACTTGTGAAAGGATAGCCGCAGAGGGAAGACTCAGAGTCAGGATAATGCAGTGAAACAAAATACTTTTATTACCAAAACACAAAATAAAAAGGCACGAGGGCCAAATAAAAGGTACAAACACAAAACAAAGGTTTCCAAACACCGGAACAAATAAATCAAATTAAACAAGTATCTATATATACACAGGGAACACTTACTCTCTGTGTCTCTCCAAACCAAACCACTCCACCCAGACAAAGGATTCCTCCTGGCTTTTATGGTCTGTGGCTGGAGCCAATTAATCAATAATTAACAATTAAACACTTAAGGCTCCAGCCTCATTCTCACATGCATTTTGCAGGGAGGAATTTAACCCCCTCCCTGCTGATCCAAAACAAAAAATACTTATAATGAAAATCATAATGAAAACAACAGTAAAAATGACAATAACACAAATTATAGGGGTGGGCTGGCACCCCATCACAGTAGCCTCTAGGCTACTATTTTTATTTAAATATAAAAAAGATAGAATAACTCAAAACTGTTCGGAATACACATGTATGATTCTTCATCTGAGCAACTCAATTAACAATATTAAAACTTAACTCTGATGATTTCAATAGTTGTTTTTATATTGATCAGAATGTTTATATAATTAGTTTTAATATTATGTTTCCTATCTGTCACTGTCTCACTATCAATCCCATAATGCAATGTGGTAAACAATGTGTGATGTAATTTGCTAGAATCCTATTGGCTGATCGGATATAAAGCGTTTTGAAGAAAATCAAAATATCCAGTTTTCCATGAATTTTACACTATGTGATAAGGCTACCCTCCAGGAGTACATCTGTAGCAAAAACTGGAAATATGTGGAATTGCCATTTATTGCTTTTTGGTATGAAGCTTTTCAGTTACAGTTAGGAGTAGGATCAGATTGGAGTGCTGTAAGTGCAATAGAAGAGTGAATAATAATAACAGCAATAATCATTTCTCTTCACAGACGCTCCTTGGCCAGTGAATCCCTTGCCGGTGTTTGGTGCACGATGGATTCGTCCTACACTAACTCCACAGCGATCTTTGTCAGACCTTTTGTGCCATGCAAAAGGGAATCTGCTGCATTTGCATTCCTAGCAACGGTGGAACTGTTCACCGTGATTGTGGGTTTTCCTGCCAATGTGACGGTGCTCTGGGTTTTACTGCGTAGGAAAACTGCAGTCTCCTCAACCGAGATCTTCATTCTCAACCTCACTGTCATGGACGCTTTACTTTGTCTCAGTGCACCTCTTGGCATCCTTTATTCCTTGCTGAGAAACAATTTAATTGGGTGTGCAACATATTTCCTCTATTCATTTAACCTGATCGAGACCCCCCTGTTCCTCTGTTGTATTTGTTTGGAGCGCTACATGGCCGTGGTGCACCCGATCCGTTTCCCTGCATCTCAAGTCACAAGACCTTCAGAGTGACATTCTGTGCCACGTCTTGGGTCTACATTGTAGCATTGTCTTTGTATCAAGTTGAACATGCTTCATGGTCATATTTAATGGCACTCAACAATGTTACCTTGCTTGTGGTCATGGTCTGTAACGTGTCTATACTCTGGTCCCTGATACAGTCCAGCCCGGGGCGAGACAAGCTTCACCCCGTCAAGAAGAAAGCTTTCCAGACCGTTTTTACCAACTTCATTATTTTACTGCTGTTCTATTTCCTGCCAGCAGTTTACCTTTTACTATCGTATATTTGATTGATGGGCAATCAACCCAACCACATGGTATAAAAGGAAGCCTGGATCCTTTGTTCAAGGCCTGAGAGACTGGAGAGGATTGAGGAGGTGCTGTGTGCTTGTTACTCCAAGGCTGTGCGCTAGATACTACAAGAGTAAGTGTAACAACAAGTGTGTCAAGTTGTTTACACTAAGTAGTTTATTTTTCAAACCTTTTATTTGTATCCGTGTGATAATAAACATGCACCAAACAGTGCTTTAAAACCACATTTCTGCTGCCAGTCCTTACAAACACTGCTGACCAGTCTTAACCACCAGGACCACTCTATCACAATATAAAGAAAGTAAGGTATACTCTGATACCATCATATAAGAATTGATTTACATGCAAACTTTGACTCAAGTCTCAGTTAAAGCTGTTGTTGCCACGCTTCAATGTTACGTCATGCCAGTGTGGTCTTTCTTTGCCATTCCATTGCCATTGTTCTATCTGTACAACATGGGGAAGGTGCCGTGTGCGCAGTTCCGTGCTGTGCAGTGCAGAGACCAGTCCCTGAGCTCTGCTAGTCATTGTCACGTCCAGTTTCTACGTCGCCTCACTGAAATCATTTAATACTATAAATACATTATTTCAGCATTTTGATTTATCCCCAAACTTAGTTTACAGATTATTAAAACATGCACGGCTGGTTTCACAGCGAATTTAAAAGAAAATAAAACATGATTGCTCTTAGTTAAACTTTGTATTTGCTGTATGCTGAATTTGCTCTTAGTAACACTCTTAATTTAGGACTGAAGACAGTTCCTGTATATTATAACTTGCTCTAAACTAACTGTTTTTGTTTGTTGTTTAATGTTATATTTTGTAAAAACATATTTTATTAGAACACATATTTCCAATATTTTCTATCTTCTCTAGTTTGTGTTTTTCACACAACACAATTCGTGTGTTATATTATCGCAGAGAATCTTTAAATTTGACACATTTGTTTTTTTACTGTGTATTTCTCATCATATATTATAAATGTAGCAATATATAGGGTTTTATGTGTCTTACATACTTTCTTGTGTTCTTATCACATATCAATATATCAATGCACATTATACTCTTAATATGTTTTTAAATATAAGCAAACAACAAAATGTATGTTCAAAATGAATATCATACAACTTTATTTGTAAAAATAAAGAGGCAAATAAAACTATGAAAACTTTTTAAACTTGAAAAACAGTGGTCTGGTCCTAGATGGTTTTTTTTTTTTTTTTTTTTTTTTTTTTAATAAATTTAGTCGTCGCCAATTTTTTCCCCCCGTTTTTTTCCGCAATTTTGTATGCCCAATTATTATCATTAACCTCGGCTCACAACTGGCAACCCCCCCTGCGACTCGGGAAACGACGGCTGGAACACGCGTCCTCCGAAACGTGCTCCAGCCACTCTGTCATTTTTCACACTGTGGATCCACAGCGAGGCCACCATATCTATAGTGCCGGAGGACAACACAGATCTGGCGGCACCACTGCAGAACCACAGGTGCCCAATCGGACACAGGGGTCGCTGGTGCGCGGTGAACCGTGGATTCCCCTGCCTTTTTTCTGTCATATTTCTCAACTTTCCCATTTAATCTGCTTGCATATTTTCCAACGCTGTATTATATTTGTTTATCTAACATTTATTTCATTTTATTTTTATTTTCATTTTCATGTTCACTGTGGTTTTGGGCTGAATTTCTTGTAGTGATGTTGAGGTTACACTGGGCCAGTTTACAGTTGCCTTGGATAAAGGTGTCTGCTAAATATCTGCAATAATAATAATGACACATGGTTTAATTCTGAAAAATATTTTTTTAACTTACTTAATTTTAACCATGCAACCTTAACCCTAATGCTTTCTGGACACAATAAATGTCTTCCTTGCTGAGTGATCAAGCAGGGAACAACAGAAATTTAACACAACCGATTCAGTCTTAAGCAGTTGTTTGGTGAAAAAACAATTGCTGTATTTATTTGGGAAAAAAACTGCAGGAGGGACAAAAAAGATGAGTAAAATAATAATCCAAACAAGTATGTTCAAGAAAAAAAAATCCATCCACAGAAACGACATGACAGGTAGCAGCAATCCAGAGCCCAGGATCGCTAGCCTAGTGCTGGCTTCTGTTTCACCCTTGATCTCCTTAGCCTTCTGAGGCCTCTCCTTTTATCCTTCAGGCTACACCCCTATTACTACTGTGCTGTACTAGACAGGTAGAACCGGCTCTGTAACTCCTGCTACAGGCTGCTTATGTGGGCATACACAGACAGCAAACTGTTTACACATGCAACACGTAATATGTAGGAGAAAATAATCTTGCAAACCGTTTTGATCAAAACTGAACATATATTTATGTATTAACAAACTTGAACAGTATACCAACAACAAAGACAAATCTATTTGGAGACACACAGTCAAAGAAGGTGTCTATCTTTCTAGTTCGGCTTTCATACTTTTTGCAGTTGCAGCTAAAGCTCTGAGCCATGAAAAAAATGAGACAAAAAAATTATTTATCATAATAAGAATAATTTATTGATTTTATATAGCACCTTCACAGAAAAAATAGAATCAGTAATAAAACATTGCTACAAAAATGAAAAGATAAGACTAATACAATTCCACACAAAACAAAAACAATTTAAAAAGCCATGGTAAAAAGATGAGTTTTTAAAAGAGATTTAAAACTATCTTGGGACGGAGCTTCCCTTAGTGTGAGGGGTAGCATATTCCAAAGATGGATACAGGAAATCTTGGTGGTATTTAATATGGGACTCAGAGGATAGCACCGAGTCAAAAATCACACCAAGATTTTGTGTTTCAGAAGCGCAGCATACTTCAACCTCGTCAATTTTTAGGCTGACACTACCAACTTTACAAAGCTGTTGAGGAGAACCAATTAACATCACTTCAGTTTAATTTTAAAAAGTTATTTTGAATCCACATTTTAATATCAGACAGGCAATCAGGTAGAATAGAACGATCAAGGTTTGACTCAGGTTTGGCTTATAAATAAATTTGAGTATCGCCGGCATAGCAATGAAAATGAATTCCATGGCTGCAAAGTATTTGACCTAAAGGTAAAAGATAAATACTAAAAAAGTAGAGGTCCCCAGCTACAGAGCCCCCATTGAACAAACAGCTGAGACCAGCATTGTTTTAGACCTGGCTCCATCCATTGCCACAAACTGCCTTCTACTGACAGGATCTCTGTAAACCACTGAAGTGCAGTGCTGAAGATGCCTACATAATCCTACATAACCTCGTGATCAACAGTATCAGATGCTGCGCTCAGATCCAAGAGGACAAGCATGTTAATAAGGCCTGAATCAGTGACTATCAAAAGGTAATTTACCACCTTCACCAGGGCGTCTCTGTACTGTGCTTCATCTTCACCAGGGCGTCTCTGTACTGTGCTTCATCTTCACCAGGGCGTCTCTGTACTGTGCTTGATCTTCACCAGGGCGTCTCTGTACTGTGCTTCATCTTCACCAGGGCGTCTCTGTACTGTGCTTCATCTTCACCAGGGCGTCTCTGTACTGTGCTTCATCTTCACCAGGGTGTCTCTGTACTGTGCTTGACCTTCACCAGGGTGTCTCTGTTCACTGTGCTTGACCTTCACCAAGGTGATCTCTGTACTGTGCTTGATCTTCATGAGGGTGATCTCTGTACTGTGCTTGATCTTCACCAGGGCGTCTGTGTACTGTGCTTCATCTTCACCAGGGTGATCTTCACCAGTCTCTGTACTGGGCCTTCATCTTCACCAGGGGCGTCTCTGTACTGTGCTTCATCTTCACCAGGGTGATCTCTGTACTGTGCTTCATCTTCACCAGGGCTCTGTACTGTCTGTACTGTGCTTGATCTTCACCAGGGCGTCTCTGTACTGTGCTTGATTTTCTTCACCAGGGTGTACTGTGCTCTGTACTGTGCTTGATCTTCACCAGGGGTGATCTCTGTACTGTGCTTCATCTTCACCAGGGTGATCTCTGTACTGTGCTTCATCTTCACCAGGGTGTCTCTGTACTGTGCTTGACCTTCACCAGGGCGTCACCAGGGCGTCTCTGTACTGTGCTTGACCTTCACCAGGGCGTCTCTGTACTGTGCTTGACCTTCACCAGGGTGATCTCTGTACTGTGCTTGATCTTCATCAGGGTGATCTCTTCACCAGTGCTGTGCTTGATCTTCACTAGACGTCTCTGTACTGTGCTTGATCTTCACCAGTGCTTGACTTCATCACCAGGGCGTCTCGTGCTTCATCTGTCTGTACTGTGCTTGACCTTCACCAGGGTGATCTCTGTACTGTGCTTGATCTTCACCAGGGTGATCTCTGTACTGTGCTTGATCTTCACCAGGGTGATGATCTCTGTGCTTGATCTTCACCAGCTGTGTGCTTGATCTTCACTAGGGCTTGACCTTCACCAGGGTGTCTCTGTCTGCTTGATCTTCACGGTGCTTGACTTTCACCAGGGCGTGTCTGTACTGTGCTTGACCTTCACCAGGGCGTTTCTGTACTGTGCTTGACTCTAAAACCTGACTGGAATAATTAATCAAGGTCATTTAGACAACAGATGATTTTGAAGTTAACATGCCACTACCATAAAAACAAACAAGCACAAAAGCCAGTGTTTAAAATTGATGGTACCATGTTTAAAAGCCAGCCAAAGGGTACATTTTTCATTTAAATGCGATGTATACTGCATGTAATGTCTGGTTTCCTTTTTCTTATCAAGAAACCTCATTTAATGCAACTTTCATTATCAGAAAAAAAACGTCTTGACACAAATTTCCAGCCATGACTACTCACCCAGAGACACCAAGAATTGTAGCCATGTTTATCCAGGCATTGTTCTTTATGCTCGTTCATTTTAACATTGTATAATAAAGGATGCTGCTGTACCTCATTTCTTTTTCCTTGTCCATGCTTGTTTTGAGGCGTGTGCCTAACGTTTCTAAAGGGTGTAAACTAGGGTTGAGATGATAATGGATTTTTTTGTATCAAGATTATTGTCTAAAAAATGATCCCAATACATTATTTTGGTAGTTTTTTTTTTTTTTAAAAAAATTATAATTTTACAACCTCCCCATCCAATTAATCTCTATTATCATTATTATTATTATTATTGTATAAAGTCTCTTAGCAGATCCCTTTATCATTATTAAGTCATTTATTTGCAGACACGTATTTTCAGACTAATAAATTACATTACAACGGGTAACATCACTACAAAAAAACCACTTCAAAGTGATACTGATTGTACACCGCATTATATTTTCAACTGCTTTCATTAAATTCCACAGGGTCCTTTTGTTGTTGTCGTTTTTACTGTTAACTCTGCCCAGCACTCACTGTACAGTGTGGAGTGAAATGTTGTATTTAATCAAGACAGGGGAAGACAATATTCCCTGAAGGTAATTGGCTTGTCTAGTTGTGTACCGTCCCCAGGGAACTCCTGGCCGTGGTTGGTGATGGCAGGGCAACAGCGACTGCGGTGAAAAAAAAAGCGACCTCCAGGCCATAGCACCCTGTACTTCTGGAGAGGTGCCTTAGCTGGATATGCCTCTCAGGATCCCACTTAAGTTGTTTATTTTAACTGTAATTACAACCTGCTTTTGTTGTATAATGTATACATAATTTAGGCACGAAACAAGAATTCAGGGACATTTAAAGTGCGAGAGTTTTAAGATTTGTTTATTTAACTTGTGAGCTTTGCTTTTTAATATGTCACACAAAATCTTCTTTTGTTAAATCATATTTGCTACAGACCCCCTGAAATTTCCCTGCGGACCCCAGTTTGGGAACCCTGCTCTATGATACTTACAGGCCTCATTTGGAATTTTCAGGGGTTCCTTTTTTTTTATTCCTCTGCATTAATTTCAAAATACTGTCAGACAATCAATTTTGTATTTATTTAATTTTTGGGACAAGTTTTAGTTTGTCCCCCATTTTATATACTTCATCTCATATTCATTTGATTTAGCCAATTTAAATAGTTGCGTGAAGTATAGAAAATACATGTGCGGCCACAGTTTAACATGGAAAGTACATCTGGGTCAAAGTGTAAGTTGCCTTAGTTGCTATGGCAATATCAACAGGATCAATTCCGTTGCTTCCTGTCAATCAATTACAAGAGCTAAACTGGCGAGGACCAGTGACAATAATGGCGCTATTGATAATAGAGACGGTATAAACGATACATACAATAATATAAATGAAGCATCGTTGAACATTTTTATCACCATATTATTGAATTATCGACAGGACATTCAGTGAAATTGATTTTCTGTGCCAGGAGAGTGGACTGTGCTCCTCGACTAAAACAAGTTGTCTCGTCCAACACAGAAATGGCATCCTCAATGAATTGTAACTGGTTCTCAAAGAACAGTCGAGCATTGGCAAGGTCTTGGACTACCTGCACCTTCTCTTCCGATACTCTTCTAGCAAGATTCCACAAAACCATGAAACTCTGCTTGATGGAAGCAAAAAGCTGCTGGACATTGTAGACCACACAAGATGATCCAGTGCTAGAGCACTGTGGTACTGCAGCAGCTGTGGCTTGGCTGGTAGCATTGCATAGTTTGAGTGTTTCCTTTACTTTGTTGGATACCTTTGTGATTTGACGAGAAAGCCTGATGGCTATGAACTGCCCCTCTGGGAGAAAAAAAAGAAAAGAAAAAGAAGAGCACATATTTACTTAAAAATAAGTTTCTTTTTCATCTACAGACTGCTGTTATAAGTAAAAACTGGACTTACTAACACACTGCTAAAATCAGGTTGCCAATTGCACCACTGTGATTACTCATCTTAAAAGAAGTTAAGACATAGCCCCACCTAAATACTCACTACAGTTGTGAACCCTGGCACATATTCTCTTAGGAAATGGAATTCAGCTATTTTAACATTTTGGCACCCACCTCCAATACTGAATATCTTGCTTTTCTTACTTTAACCAGGATTTAGAAAAGAGTGTTTTGACTTGTTAAATATATATATATATATATATATATATATATATATATATATATATTTATTTATTTATTTATCTATAAGCGGCACTCCGACATCTAATACATAGTGTGAACGAGCCTTGCAGCTTGGGTTCGTTTTGCCCTTTTACAGTACAGACCCAAACACAGAGAAGTGGTTTTAAAATGCTGAAGCGCTATTTTTAATAAACAAAGAATCAAAACAGAAAAATAAACACCTAGCTCTCTTCGAGCACTCACTAAACATACAACTGGACAGCTAGGCTGTATACCGGCTGAAAAACCAAACACACACAGTTTCACAACAGAACACAGGCTTCACACAGTACCTTTTGCTCGTCACACAGCAGCCTCGAGCAGACTGACTGCACACTTTTAAACCCTGCACCTGACACTAATTTGCAATAATTACCAGGTGCGGGTGATAATTAAACAATAATTAAATAATACAATTAAACACTAACAAATTAAGCAAAGCGTGCATTCGCACATTTTGTGTGAGCCACCAGGGAGATGGAAGAGAGTCGAAACAGCTGGGTTCAGATAGGCAGAAGCAGGGAAAAAAAGAAACTTCGTCAAACACAACCACCAGAAATCCAGACATCCAACACATTTGAGCCACTTCAACATTTAGATGACCAAAACCAACATCAAGAGAATGAAAGAAACAACACCCAGGACCCTATAAACAGTGCTGACCAGCCAGCAAAAAGAAGGGAGGTCATGATTGTTGGGGACTCCATACTGAGAAACACAGCAAGTTCAGTTCGCAGTTTGGACCCCCCCACTACAACAGTGTGCTGCCTTCCAGGAGCCTCTGTCAAGCACATCACTGAGAACGGGACAGGCTCCTAGAACGAACAGGAGATGACCCGGTAGTAGTCGTCCACATTGGTACAAACAACATTGGAAGAGACAGGCCAAGATCCCTGCAAAACAAATTCAGAGAGCTAGGAAGGAAATTAAAAGACAAGACCAAAACTGTGGTATTTTTCTGGGATACTGCCGGCGCCTTGCAAAGGACCATATGGACAGCTGGAAATACAAAATCAAAATGCATGGCTGAAATCATGGTGCACACAGGAAGGCTTCACCTTTCTTGAACATTGGAGCACTTTCTACAACAAGGACTATCTATACAGGTGGGACGGAATGCACTTAAACAGAAAGGGAACCAATCTACTCGGAGAAAGGATCCTTCAGGCGGTACAGAAGCATTTAAACTAGAAAGGAAGGGGAGAAAACAAAAAAAAAACAGAAGGGAGACTACATCAAAACAAGGGCAACAACTCAGGTAAGACCACTATTAAATGTATTTATCTTAATGCTAGAAGTCTCAGAAACAAAATGTTAGAACTTGAAGCTACTGCACTAACAAGTAACTACGATGTGATAGGTGTTACAGAAACTTGGTTGTCTGAGAGTGATGGAACAGAATATAATATTAGTGGGTACACACTGTATAGGAAAGACAGGCAGGACAGAAGAGGCGGAGGGGTAGCGCTATACATAAGAACTAGTCTTGAAGCCCAGGTGTTAAATCAGGACAAAGAAAACAATGCAGAATCAATATGGGTCAGAATAATGGACACAAATTCAAAGGGCATAATAATAGGAGCATGCTATAGACCGCCAAATTCAGACGCTGAGCAAAATAATCTGTTGTACAATGACATTAGAAATGCGTGTAGAAAAGGAGAAACCATACTAATGGGGGATTTCAACTTCCCCCATATTAAATGGGAAAACCCAATGGGGGGCACGATGGACGAAATTGAAATGGTGGAAATGACAAATGACTGCTTCCTAACACAATTTGTCAAGGCACCGACTAGAGGGGAGGCATGCCTTGATTTAGTCTTTTCAAATAATGAAGACAGAA
Organism: Huso huso; assembly: GCA_036884735.1. NCBI lineage: Eukaryota > Metazoa > Chordata > Actinopteri > Acipenseriformes > Acipenseridae > Huso > Huso huso. Next base: position 1,045,763 of record CM072694.1, on the reverse strand, counting down.
TAACTAAAACAGAGGTCAGAGAGCCATTGGCAAACTCAGACCACAACATGGTCTCATTTGAAATATTTTTTAAAACCCCAAAAGTAATGACTAAAGCTAAGGTTTACAATTTTAGAAAAGCAAACTATGAAGGTATGAAACAGAGACTAATAGAAGTAGATTGGAGTAAAATAGAGAAAACATCCACAGAAAAAGGGTGGCTGTCTTTTAAAAATGTAGTACTAGAGGCACTAAACAATTACATCCCAAAAGTAGACAAATCTAAATCTAAAACAAAATGGCCAAAATGGTTTAATAGATCAATTAAAAAAAATATTCAGCGAAAAAAAAGGCACTTTACAGAGCGTTTAAAAGGGACCAAAAACAAAGCACACAGAAAGAGTACTTGAACTGCAAACACAAGTCAAAAAGGAAGTTAGAAAGGCCAAGAGAGAGATAGAAATCAATATTGCTAAGGGGGGCTAAAACCAATTCCAAAATGTTTTCCAATATTATAACAGCAAGAGAACATTCAAAGAGGAGGTTAAATGTCTAAGAGACACAAATGGCAAAATCATAGATGAAGAAAAAAAAATAGCAAATATATTAAATGATTACTTTTCACAGGTTTTTTACAAGGAGGACACGGACAACATGCCCCACATGTCGACCTGTTCCTATCCAGTTTTAAATAACTTTAGCATAACAGAGGCAGAAGTGTTAAAGGGACTAGGAGCTCTTAAAATAAACAAATCCCCTGGGCCGGATGAGATCCTCCCAATAGTACTCAAAGAAATGAAAGAAGTTATTTACAAGCCGCTAACCAAGATCATGCAACAGTCTCTTGACACAGGGGTTGTACCGACAGACTGGAAAATAGCAAACGTAATACCGATCCACAAAAAGGAGACAAAACTGAACCAGGTAACTACAGACCAATAAGCCTGACTTCTATTATATGTAAACTTATGGAAACTATAATAAGATCCAAAATGGAAAATTACCTATATGGTAACAATATCCTGGGAGACAGCCAGCATGGTTTTAGGAAAGGGAGATCATGTCTAACTAACCTACTTGACTTTTTTGAGGATGCAACATTGAAAATGGACAACTGCAAAGCATACGACATGGTCTATTTAGATTTCCAGAAAGCTTTTGACAAAGTCCCGCATAAAAAGATTAATTCTCAAACTGAACGCAGTAGGGATTCAAGGAAATGCATGCACATGGATTAGGGAGTGGTTAACATGTAGAAAACAGAAAGTACTGATTAGAGGAGAAACCTCAAAATGGAGTGAGGTAACCAGTGGTGTACCACAGGGATCAGTATTAGGTCCTCTGCTATTCCTAATCTACATTAATGATTTAGACTCTGATATAGTAAGCAAACTCGTTAAATTTGCAGACGACACAAAAATAGGAGGAGGGCAGACACTGTTGAAGCAGCAAAGGTCATTCAAAATGATCTAGACAGCATTCAGAATTGGGCAGACACATGGCAAATGAAATTTAATAGAGAAAAGTGTAAAGTATTGCATGCGGGCAATAAAAATGTTCATTATAAATATCATATGGGAGATAGTGAAATTGAAGAAGGAACTATGAAAAGACCTAGGAGTTTATGTTGACTCAGAAATGTCTTCATCTAGACAATGTGGGGAAGCTATAAAAAGGCTAACAAGATGCTTGGATATATTGTGAGAAGTGTTGAATTTAAATCAAGGGAAGTAATGTTAAAACTCTACAATGCATTAGTAAGACCTCACCTAGAATATTATGTTCAGTTCTGGTCACCTCGTTACAAAAGATATTGCTGCTCTAGAAAGAGTGGAAAGAAGAGCGACCAGAATTATCCCGGGTTTAAAAGGCATGTCGTATGCAGACAGGCTAAAAGAATTGAATCTATTCAGTCTTGAACAAAAAGACTATCTGTGCGATCTGATTCAAACATTCAAAATCCTAAAAGGTATAGACAATGTCAACCCGGGGGACTTCTTTGACTTGAAAAAGAAAAAAAACCAGGGGTCATAAATGGAGATTAGATAAAGGGGCATTCAGAACAGAAAATAGGAGGCACTTTTTACACAGAGAATTGTGAGGGTCTGGAACCAACTCCCCAGTAATGTTGTTGAAGCTGACACCCTGGGATCCTTCAAGAAGCTGCTTGATGAGATTCTGGGATCAATAAGCTACTAACAACCAAACGAGCAAGATGGGCTGAATGGCCTCCTCTCGTTTGTAAACTTTCTTATGTTCTTATGTTCTTATGTTTTTTCCAGGCAGGGAGGCATTTCTCCCTCTCCCTGCTCACAATAGACAATGTCCCCGTCCCAATAATGTGTATTTGTTTGTTGAATGGAAAAATAAAAAAATGCAATTGTCTGTCTGGACTTGTATACCTGATCATCCACATCCTCACACTCTTGTCATCTATTTCCCCAGTCAAGTGTTATTCCTACATTTTTTTATGGTTGTTAATTCCTGGTAAGCCCTTCCCTTAAAGACTCACTATTTGAGTCTTTTAGCCTACTATGGGATTTCCACGCTTGGAAAATCTATCCCGGGTATTTCGCGTTCTTCAGGAATCCTGGGTTTCAGCACTAAAGACTGTAGGAAAAATAGACTGACAAATGTTTAGATCAAAATGATTATATATTGTGACAGAGCTGTGTCTCTGCTTCTGTTAATAAGTGTAAATATGTGTCAATAGTTTATGTTGCAGCTTGCGTGCCTGCCTGTTGGTGAGTGTGACTTTAATTGAACTGCTGCAGCTGTTAAGTCCAGGTGAGCATGCGGTTGGTTTGATTGACTGATTGATGGGCAATCAACCCAACCACATGGTATAAAAGGAAGCCTGGATCCTTTGTTCAAGGCCTGAGAGACTGGAGAGGATTGAGGAGGTGCTGTGTGCTTGTTACTCCAAGGCTGTGTGTGAGATACTACAAGAGTAAGTGTAACAACAAGTGTGTCAAGTTGTTTACACTAAGTAGTTTATTTTTTGTTCAAACCTTTTATTTGTATCTGTGTGATAATAAACATGCACCAAACAGTGCTTTAAAACCACATTTCTGCTGCCAGTCCTTACAAACACTGCTGACCAGCCTTAACCACCAGGACCACTCTATCACAATATAAAGAAAGTAAGGTATACTCTGATACCATCATATAAGAATTGATTTACATGCAAACTTTGACTCAAGTCTCAGTTAAAGCTCAAATGCAAATATGTGCATCAGAAACACAGTGTACACACTAGAACAAACCATCTGAACCAGCCAACCACAAACAATTTCACTATAAGCTATATTCAGTTCAGCTGAATGCATTCAGATGCTTTGTCCATGCAATGATATTGATGGAGACATTCCAACGTAATTTCTAGAGTTCTGACAAAGATTTCCACTTCTATATCAAGTGTTGCTGTACAGCCTACACCCCTGGGCTAGGTCACTAATGTCTTTGTTGTTTGTTACACATATACGGAGTTCTGGTGTTTCTGATATTTCTAGATCTTTCCAGGACTCTCAGATCAGGATAGAAACTGTAAATAGTTCATTGTTTTGAATGGTCAGGCATTCTTATCTTAAGGTTACTTTCTCCTTCAAACCTGTTCTGCTAAAAACAGGTTCTGTTGTAGTTACAGGGAAGCTCAAACAGTTTAATCTCAGTTTGTTAGAATGACACATATACACATAAACACAATTCATAAATCCTCATGCCAATACTCCGGTTTTATCCCATGCCCTTCAATGGTAGATCGATTTCCTTTCTGTATTCTATTTAGTTGTTTTCACAAAGGCATGTGTTTGGTGATGGAATTATTTCAATAACTCATTGGTTCTATACACAATTCTGAATTCTTATGAGGTAATCACCAGTTAACAGTTGTGGAAGTCTGATAGATCAAGTGGTTGCAGTCACGCTTAGCTGAGTTGGCCAAAACAAACATGTGAACAAAGATAAAGGAGTAGTAATAAGTAACCAACAGCATTCTTTTGAACTCCTGAGCCACAGCTGATTGTACATGCAGCAAAGAAAAAAAAACATGACCATTGGAAGTAAAGGAGAAGCTCATTATACCACAGCCTGTCATATTTGATGTAAACAAGTGCAAGAATTTGAATGTGGTTAAAATGCTATGATACTGGAGAACATCCTCTCATGAATGTGTATGTTTAACATTATAAGAACAGTGGGACAAGTTGAACTCCTCAGACAATGTAAAAGGTGCAGCAGAGGAATTCTCCTGTGGTCTCTGGGAAATTGATCACTGCTAATTCACAGTCTTCAGTTTGAAATCTACAGGAGTATGTTGAGTCTTTTTTTCCTATACTATACAAGAACAGTGAAAATGATGATAATGTCAGACTTTCTTTTCAGTTTGGAATTAACCTTCTGTTCATTCTATATGGAAGAGTGTATAAGGTTGGTAGGATTTCGTTCAGTACAGTATATTTGCCTAAAGTTTTTTATTTTAAATTTTTTCTAGACCATGAAGTTTGGAGACATCATTTCATTCTCTCGTATTGGGTACCCACACCAGGTGGTTTACACTGGGAAAAATAACAAAGGACAAGATATGGTTGTCCATTTTTCAGGTATAGTAATCCTCTATGGCAACTTTAAATGATTAAGAAATGTTATTGTTGGACTTACTATCTCGGACAAGCCTCTGTCTCATTTAATCTGCTGCTTAAATAGGTTTTTGTTTTTTTTAACTTTACAAGAATACTGATGCACTAATTCTGCACAGACATTTTACTTCTGTTTTTAGAATATTATTTTTTATTTTCCATTTTTACAGAACATAATGACAGAAAGATACAAAGGAAAACTACAAACACAAGAAAAAAAACACAGCAATTATGTTAGTTGACAGATATCCAGTATATAGCACATTACAAAATAAATTAATTAATTCATAAATAATACAAAAATAAAATAAAAAATATGTTGTACAAAAATGCTACATCTATGTAGAAATTGAGAGATTGAGTATAACTAGGGTTCTGCATTTTCAGTTTTTATTTTCCACTCTCTACCTCCCTTTAACCCTTGATTTAATAGTTGTGAAGTCATTAAATTGTATATTTGACAAGAGAAACATTGTTAAATTAGTGGGAGAAAACAAACTAGTAGCACTACTAGAAACTAACTACCGCAGTGGAAGTTAATAAGCTGAATTTGGCAATGATTAGACTGAACAGAACGAAGTGCAGGTTCGGAATCAGGTGAGATCAATGCTGCATGATGTCGTTTATTAACTCAATCAAGATATAGGAGGGCAAATAAAACCAACTTCCTTTTGTAGTTAGAGTTTGATTAAGAAAGTGAATCGTCTCAAAATATATTTCAAGGCACATCACAGGGTGATCAAAAATAAAACCCCAAAATGCAGAACCCTAAGTATAACACCTTACATGTCCTATTATAATATGGTAATGATTGCAACCTCTTCAAGATTCCTTCCTCTTAATTGGAATATACTATAAGCTATATTGAACATGTCTACATTTCTCACAGGATGTCCTTCCATCCTTCCATGTAGTCTAAGGTTGCCATATTGTATAAAATGTTTATCTTATTTCTTTTTACATACTGTAAGTTATTTTTCCAAAGCTACTATTCATTTCAGAAAACCACAGTGAAACTGGAAGAGGGGAGTCTAGCTTCCACTTCAGAACTAAACATTTTTTCTTTAGCTATAGCCAGTGCCAGGTCAGTACATTTTATTGCATGTTTATTTGTGTGCTGAACTCCAGAGAAATTCCCTAGTAATCCGATCTGAGGGTCTACTTGGAAAGGAATATCAAGAATCAGTGGCAAAGTGTCACAAACCTTCTGCCAGAACTGCAGAAGATTAGAGCATTGCCTAGTGGCATGTAAAAATGTGCCCTCCTCTACCTCACATCTAAAACACACGGACGATACATGAGAGTTACATTATGTAACTTTGAAGGAGTTAGATGGGGGTGCAAGAAGTTGTATTGTGTCGTATTCGTCTGCCACCTAGTTTGTGAGGAATGCAGGTTTGGTTTTGGAAGCTCTTGCATTAGTATATTAAAGACTCTAGATATAAATTAACAAGATGACTGGTCCTGGTGAATAAGGGATTCAATCTCTGACATATCGGGCAACCTCAGCTGACCTCTTAATGTTGTTCTAATGAAATTGTGCAGTTGTAAAAAGCAAAAAGAATGTTTGTTAGATAGTTGAAATGTTTCTCTCAATTGTTTAAAGGACATACGCATACCATCCTGTCATTAATGTTTTAAACAGGTAATCCCCTTCTCATGTCAAGATTTAAAATGTAGTTTTTTTAAATCGCTGGCAAAAAGTTGTCTTAGGTGACAAAAAAAAAAAACCTACCTAAATTGTACCAGAGCTGTATTTAATTAATTATTATTCGGTTGTTTGTTTTTCTCTTACTAGTACTTGGGTCCCATTTATATATTATATCAGCCACTACATCCTTGTCTAGCCTCGGTAAAAGCTGTTAGAGTCACTTTCGAGCAACCACAAGAGGAGACTGTATAGTGTCTCGGCGTCACACTAAGTTTGCACAAACAGCTTTCTCAATGAAGGGTGTCACGTTCTGGAATACACTACCAGATTTTATGAAAAGTATCTCAGACTACAAGAGCTTTTAACAGAACTGAAAAGATGGTTAAAACAGGACCAGCTTTGTGACCACGTCTAGACTCCCTCCATTTGTTGATTTTCTTTTATTGTATTTTATTGTTATTTTAGTATTTTTAATTGTATTGTATTGTTGTGTTATTGGCATTGTTTGTATATTTAGTTGTTAGTCTGTGGGACTACCAATGCAAATTAGCTGTGGCTAACTTGGGTGCGATGCATCGCATGTTTAATCATGAATGTTTATTGCACATGGTCCCAAATCAAATTAATAAATAATAATAATAAAAAAAATTCTCAATCTAAAGCCAAGAAGGTAATAAGTCAGCCTGGTACAACATTGATAAAAATTTACTTTGAGCTGCCCAACAGTGCCAGCTTTACATATTTTGCACGCGAGGTTTTTATGTAATACTGGCAGAGGACAAGCTGAGCTACCAAACCCTCCCTCTGCCAGAACACACACACACACACACACACAACCAGACACCAATACAAATAATAACAATAACAACAAAACACACACTCTCGCCCGTCAATATACAGTGCCTTGCAAAAGTCTTCACACCCTTGAACATTTTTCACATTCTGCTACCTAAAGAATACAAAAACACACGGCTACGCCGTCAATATATATATATATATATATATATATATATATATATATATATATATATATATATATATACACAATAAATCATAACAATAATACAAAACAATAAATTGCACAGGGCAAAGGAGGATACCCCATTCTAAAAATAAACAACCTATATATTTAAACAGCAGGGCTTTGTCCTGCCCCCTTTTTATGTGCAGGGCTTTCCTGTCGCCCTGTTACATATCACCCCCCTTGTGCAACGCACACATGGCCCCAACGGCCACCTCCCCCCTCAGTCTCAAAGTCCCGGAAGAGGGGAAGCAAGTGGTCCATGGGGAGGCCATGGTGGGGTCCTCCTTCTCCCATTGCTGATGGAGGGTCAGACCATAGCCCGACGCCCTCTTGGCGGGACTGAGACCTGGCGACAGGGGACCCAGATGCTGTGAATGGGGTGTCGGGAGCACAGGCAGGCGACCTGTTGGCTGCAGCCCCAGGCAGAGGTGTGAGCCCAGGCAACCGTGGAGCAACGTCTGGGCTACCAGGGGAGCGGAGCAGGAGACCAGGCGACCTCCTATGCCTGGTGGTGCCTTGACCCGGGCCCAGCAACCAAAGGTCAGGAGTCAGGCCCAGCGACCAAGGTCCAGACATGGAGCCTGGGTGTCTGGGAGCCCAGGCCGAGGTATCCAACCCCCCAGGTACCGGGCTGTGGCACAGGGGTGGTGGTGGTCGGGACTGTGGTGGAAGTGGTCTCCTCACCTCCCTCCCTTCTTTGAAGCCGGCAGCTCCCTCCTCTGGGGCTCCGGCCTGGTATTCCCTGCTGCCATGAAGGGCTGGCAGCGACCCCAGGCGAAGCAGAGCCGGCAGCGACCCCAGGCAAAGCAGAGCCCTCAGTGACCCCAGGCGAAGCATGTCCGGCAGCAACCCTAGGAGAAGCACAGGAGACATAGGCAGCCCCAGGCGTCACGGGACCTTCAGCACCCCAGGCGGGCGAGACCATCAGCAACCCCAGGCGGGGGACCCTCAGCAAACCCAGGCGGCGGGACCTTCAGCAGGCGATGCGGAGCAGCAGGCAGCCCCAGGCGATGCAGACGTGGCATCCCTGAGCGGAGTGAGCGTGGCATCCTTGGGCGGTGCAAGGCAGGCATCCCTGGGCGATGACGAACTGGCATCCCTGGGCGATGGCGAACTGGCATCCCTGGGCGATGGCGAACTGCAGCAGCGGACCCTCTGGAGGCGGCGGCAGGAGGGGAGCTCCTGGCCCTGAAGGCGGCATCAGGATCTCCACTTCTCACAATGGTGGTGGTGGAGGCAGAGGTAGCTCCTGCTCCCCTCCTCTTGATAGTGGTGGAGGCAGGGGTAGCTTCTGCTCCTCTCCTCTTGATGGCAAAGGGGCTCCTCCCCTTCTGGCTGCGAAGGCGGCAGGGGCTCCTCCCCTTCTAGCTGCAGTGGGGGAACAGCAGGCATGCTCCCTCTGCTGGTGGAGATGGGAGCGCCACACAGTCCTCCCACGGCTGCGGAGGTGGGAGCGGCAAGTCGTCCTCCAATGGTGGTGGAGGTGGAACCAGCAGGTACTCTTCCTCTGCTGGTGGAGGTGGGAGGGGTAAGTAGTCCTCCCAGGGCGGTGGAGGAGGAACCAGCAGGTACTCTCCCTCTGCTGGTGGAGGTGGGAGGGGTAAGTAGTCCTCCCAGGGTGGTGGAGGAGGAACCAGCAGGTACTCTCCCTCTGCTGGTGGAGGTGGGAGGGGCCAAGTAGTCCTCCCAGGGTGGTGGAGGAGGAACCAGCAGGTACTCTCCCTGCTGGTGGAGGTGGGAGGGGGTAAGTAGTCCTCCCAGGGTGGTGGAGGAGGAACCAGCAGGTACTCTCCCTCTGCTGGTGGAGGTGGGAGGGGTAAGTAGTCCTCCCAGGGTGGTGGAGGAGGAACCAGCAGGTACTCTCCCTCTGCTGGTGGAGGTGGGAGGGTAAGCAGTCCTCCCAGGGCGGTGGAGGAGGAACCAGCAGGTACTCTCCCTCTGCTGGTGGAGGTGGGAGGGGTAAGCAGGGCGGTGGAGGAGGAACCAGCAGGTACTCTCCCTCTGCTGGTGGAGGTGGTGGAGGCACGTACTCCTCCCACTCAGGCACAGGACATTCGGGCTCCTCCCTCTTTGGCTGTAGTGGGGGGTGGGCACAGCAGGCGTTCCTCTGGTGGGATGGGGCAGTTCGCTGGGAAATGCCCCCACTCCCCACAAATGCAGCAGCAATACTGCTCTCTCATGCTGTGGAGGAGGGCTTCCCAGCCAACCGCCTCCTGTGGCTGTAGCCCTGGTTCCCCCTCCTCTTCCTAAGGGGGAGAGTGGTAGAAGGATTGGGCGACACATGGCCGACCTTGCCAACCTCAAACACCACTACTCCCCTCAAGCATGTCAGGCAGACGTCCACCGGGGCAGAGATGCGATGGGGCTTGCGACCAGCCCCGCGCTGCTGTTGGGGCTGCAGCTGCTTTTGTTACTTCTTGCAGCTCTTCCTCCCCATCCTCTTCCTCACTCCACAAAGTTATATATAAAAAAAAAAAAAAAGCTACAGTACCTTTCCGGCTCGTCCAGGAGGCACTGGTGATCCCACGCTGGACACCACGTGTGACAGGCTGGCCATGAATGGTGACGCCTGGCCAGAAGCAGAAACAGAAAAACCAAAGGCAGTACTGCAGTTCAAAACACTGCTCACAGAGCAAAATAAAAGATAAACAAAATAAGTCACACACACAAAACTGCCGATCTATATAGATCATACTGGGCAGTTGCCTTCACTGTTCCTATATTTTACTTTTCAATTTCTTTCTCTCCTCTCTCGTGCATACTCTCCTCCACACACCCACCTCGAGCAGGGAAAACTGCAGGGTTTTTTATACAGGTGACCATCTCCGATTAGCAACAATTACACAACTAATTAAACTCGGGAGATGGTCACCTTCTGCACAAGGTTTTTATATAATACTGGCAGAGGACGAGCTGAGCTACCAAACCCGCCCTCTGCCAGAACACACACACACACACACACAGCTTCGCCGTCACCAATACAAATAATAACAATAACAAAAAACACGGCATTCGCCCGTCAATATACAGTGCCTTGCAAAAGCCTTTACACCCTTGAACATTTTTCACATTCTGCTACCTAAAGAATACAATTCAAAATGCATTAAAGTAGGAGTTTGTTTCACTGATCTACACAACATCATCTACACTTTCAACATGAAAGAACAATTATAGAAATATTCAAAAAGTAATTAAAAATAAAAAACCAAAAAGTCTTGATTGCATAAGTCTTCACACCCCTTGAGTCAATACTTGGTGCAAGCCCCTTTTGCAGCAATAACAGACATGAGTTGTTTTGGATAAGTGTCTACCAACTTAACACAGCAGGATGGTGCAATTTTTGCCCATTCTTCTTGGCAGAATAGCTCGAGCTCTTTCGTTGGCTGGAGATCGTCTGTGGACTACAGTCTTCAAGTCTTGCCACAGATTTTCTATAGGATTCAGGTCTGGGCTTTGACTCGGCCACTCGAGGACATTCACTTTCTTCTTGCTGAGCCACTCCATTGTTGCTTTTGCTTTGTGCTTAGGATCATTGTCCTGCTGAAAGGTGAATCTTCTCCCCAGTCCCAGGTCTCTGGCAGACTGGAACAGGTTTTCCTCCAGGATCTGCCTATGCTTTGCACCATCCATCTTTTCCTCGATCTTCTCAAGCCTCCCTGTCCCCGCTGATGCAAAGCATCCTCAAAACATAATGCTGTCACCACCATGCTTTACTGTAGGGATGGTGTTAGCAGGGTGATGTGTCGTGTTTGGTTTACGCCACACATATGCTTAGCATTGAGACCAAAAAGTTCTAAAGAGGGGGAGACCCCGTTCTAAAAATAAACAAACAAAATATTTAAACAGCAGGGCTTTGTCCTGCCTCCTTTTTATGTGCAGGGCTTTCCTACCGCCCTGCTACAACATCACTTTTCTTTTCACTTGCAACTAATTAGATTTAAAACAGCCGTGTTTTTTACATATTTTTTTTTCTTTATCAAATTCATACCACAGTTCATCGCAAACTCACAACCAAGTAATGCCAGCGCAGTATAAAAATGTGTCAAACTACAGTACTGACTTTAAGCACAAGATATACTTGGAATTGCTTCACACAGTTCCGTCGTTTGCCACACTTTGGGAACCCCTGATGTTAACCAACGATCCCGTGACTGCATTAAAAAAAAAAGTTTCTGAATGTGTATTGTTATGCATGGAAGGCATTCGCCCACACATACCAACCGATGTGTTAAATATTAAGATGCGCTATCAATTGTTAGTTTTAACTGTATTGTAAGACATTTTGATCAGCCATCACAGTATAATGCAAGGTGGGAGAATATAGATTTTTTAAATTGCCACCCTCTGAATTTTGCTGCCCTAGGCATTTGCCTACTTCTCCTATCGGCTAAAGCCAGCCCTGTTGCCCAATAATAGATTTTAAAGTTGAAAAGGCATAAGCCACCAAAACTGTATGTGAGGGTTAACTCCTCCATACTCATTCTAGGAGATTTATGGTGCCAAATAAATTGCCTTATTGATTTTTTTTTAAGTATTGTAAAAAAAGTTAAAGGAAAAGAAGCAGGTAATGACTGGAACAGGTATAGGAATCGAGGCGAACATTCATTTTAGGACAATAATTTGACCCAACAATGTAAGGGGTAAGTCCATCCATCTCTACTCAAGTCCTCATCCACCTTTTGCATTAAGTAGGTGTAATTTAGCTTATACAAATGCTTTGTCTACAGGACATTACCAGATACTTAAATCCTGTTGGGGACCAAATAAAAGTACTATTCCTTTTACAGTCATTAACCAAACTGTGAAAGAGGGAGAATTTTACTTTATCACAATTAACTTTGTACCCAGAAAATGTACTGTAGGAATCAATACGTTTTAGCAGGTTTCAAAGTGATTCTTTGCTGTGGGTTAAAAATAAAAGAATGTCGTCAGCAAACAATGAAATTTAATGAGAAATCTGCCCCACCTCAAAAGCCTTTAATCCCTGGATTTGATTTAATAGCTTCCGCTAGTTTTTCTATTACTAAGGCAAAAGTAAGGGAGTAAGAGGCGTTGTTCCTCTATATAAGGGAAGGGCATTCTGTTTTGGCTTGTGGAAGTCTGTATAAATAATTAATCCAGTTAACAAAAAGTAGGGCCAATATTGTTGAAGTACCTTAAATAAATATGGCTCTATTGAATGTCTTTTTCAGTATTCATTCTCAACCCTGGTTTTGTTCCAAGGAGCTCAGTTACTTAATTGAACCCTTAATTGAACTAATCATTTGTTTAACTTGACTTTTTAAATTGTGTAGCTTACAAAAAACTAGAGAATTCAAGTTCTTTATGCTGTTTAAAGTAATTAAAAAGCTCTGCTTAGTCATATTAGTTCAATTAAGTAATGAGAGCAGCTTGGTTTTGAACAGAAACCAACAGGACAGTGGGTCCCAGGACCAGGGTTGAGAACCACTGGTCTAGGGAGACAGACATACTGGGTTGTTTTCTTGAACTTGCAAGGTGCACTATGTCAAACACCCTTCGAAAGGTTATTTACAGAGGATTGATTATTTATAAAGCTAGTCTGGTCTTGGTTTACTAATTGAGGGAGATATTGTCCTAATCTATTGGCAAGTAATTTCGCAACAATTTTGTAATCTGTGTTAAGAAGGGATACGATATCAACTTGATGCAAACAAATAAAAATCGTGTACATACTGAGTGCATTTTGGCACGAGGTGCAGTCCTGCTGTACCAACCGCTGGCTGGAAATGTGTAGTTTCAGATATGTAGATATGATAAGATGTCGCTGCAGCTCTAAAGTTAAAAGAAATGACTCGAATCCTGTACTTGAATCGTTGCGACAGAAAACCGTATATGTCCAATTTTAGAAAAAAATTGAGTTAAGTATTTATATTGTTGGAAAGACAAAGAAAACAAACTCAGGTATGCAGAGAAGCCTTACCTCAGCAGAAAATTAAAAAGCTCTGATTAGATACAAATTCGTTTCTGGAGGTAACAAACTGTTTTACCATGACAACAGTTTACTCTGAATAATTTTGTAAAACGGATTTTATCGTTGTTCTAATGAGTTAAATGAAAATCAGACTATTTTTCAAAAATATTAAATGTTTGGATTAAATATTCATTGTCATGTGATATATAGCCTACTGTTCTTCCACATCACATTTTTTAAATTGTCTTTAAAAAGTAAATATTATATCCCACTGATTCTTTTTTTTTAAAAAAAAGAAACTTAAAGAAGGATACTTTTGATTCAGGTTTTTTGTGATCAGATTTTTAGTTGAGAACAGAGCATTACAAAACCAGGAAAATATCCCAATTTTCAATTTTCCACCCCCACCCCCACAGAAATCGATAGTTTCTGAAGATGTATTAAGAAATTTGAAGGCTCACCTTCCGCAACAGAAAATAGTTCTTATGAACTATTGATACTCGGGTAAAATGTTCATTTTAATTGTTTATTTAAGTTGTGATTTAACATTATTTTATTATTTCATTTTAATCATTTGTATGTGTGCGCTGAGGTTAGCTGCGTGTATGACTGTTGCTGTAGGAAAGTAGGCGGGGCAGGAATGACAGCTGTTGAAAGCTGAATGATTCTTTTTCAGTTTGCGGTAGTTTCATCTTCATGTTTACAATAAAGAGTGATTGGCACTTTGAAAAACATTTTAAAACAACCTCTGGTGTCCTGCCTTTTTGTTATTTTTTATTACCTGTATTTCAATAAGCACAGTGGTGCAGTGGTGCCACAGTTCTAGTGGTTTACCTTTGAACCCAAGTAGTTTGCAACGGTTACAATACTGGGGATTTTATTTTAAAATCCATGTAAGCCACTGATTAATAAGGAGATCTGTTCCCTAAGCAGGGGGTAGATCCTTGAGAAAGCTGGAAATTGGACGTGGTGTTCCAAATAGTCTCCTTTGTCCCTCAAAGTCCATTCTCAGTTTCAGGGGGTGAAGTAAAGCATTTCGAATATTTCTCGATTTTTTTTCACCTCATCAAACTCCTTCCAACATCTCGCCAAGTCAGAAACTCATGTCAGGAAAAAACATCACAGCCTTGTTTTTATATAGCACTTTCCCCTTCTCTCTCTAAGCGTAGGATCTTTTCCCTGTTCTGGTATTTCACGGGTTTCATAATGACAATCCTGGAGTTTTGATCTGGAGCTGGTTTGGGTATCAGAACACGGTGAGCGCAGTCAGTTATCAGTGGCTCCCCAAAATGTTCATTGCCCAATACTGCTGGTATCATTTCAGTAAAAAATGTGATCGGATCTGTGCCCTCGGATCCATCTGGCAAGCCCACTATCTATAAGTTAAGCACAAATGAAAAGCTTACAATGTCAATCAATAAACCAAAGTACATAATTCTTAGAACAAAAATCACAATGTACACATCGCATAATTTGAAAAATCCAGTTGTAATTCTATTCCCCATTGTCTTGCCTTTTGTTTCTGTCAGGCCACAAGTTCTTATCGACATCACACAATACATTGTCTCTTGCCATACACCTGGGGAAAAAAAAGCCTTGCATGTCAAGGGTGGATCCGCCAGGCCTCAACTGTGATGTAAGGGTAACCTGCTCTTTGATATGGTGGTCATAAACCTTCTATCTCCATGCTGAGAAAAACTCTTCAATTGGATTCAAGAATGATGAATATGGTGGAAGCAATAGGATTGCAAATCTAGCATGCACTTCAAACCACTCTTAGACAAGTGCACTGTGACGGAATGGAACATTATTCCACATTAGTATGAATTCTGTTTGGTGTTGCCCCTCTACTCCACCACCTCCATCAGGAATCAAATGCTCAAGCAGTTGATCCAGGAAAATCAGCAGTCGTGCAGTGTTGTATGGGCCTATCATTGCTCTTTGGCACATTACTGCACGTGGAGATATAGCTGCACACATTGTGATGTTACCATCTCATTGACCGGGGACTTGAACGGTGGCACGATGACCAATCACATTTTAGACCATATCTCCTTCTTTTTGGACAGATTGAATCCAGCCTCATCCACAAAGATATATTCCTGGGGTGCAATACTGGCATCAAGCTCCAGAATTCTATAGGAGAATAGAATTGTATCATACAATCCAATATCGACAGCATTAAAATCATATTGCACAGTTGTACATATAAGAACACACCACAGAAAATGACTTGTACAGTACATACTGATACCGCATCTCCTTCACCCTGTCACGATCAATAGTTGCCAAGCTAATACTCTGAATATTGTGAAATACTTTGTTGTCCTGCATTATTCTTGCCTGAATGTCTTTTAGGCGGATGACATTGTTTTCAATGACCTGTTCAGTGAAAATACGTCCACAGCCACCAGAATGAGGTCTTTTATCAACAGATTCAATGTGTGATTGAATTACGGTATTTACATATTGCATCTTACAGCATAAGTATAAAACTATGCATATCCTGAAGTACATAACAAATGTGCACACTTTGTAAGACCTTACCTGTTCTCCCTCCTGAAAATACAGATGATTGACGACTGAAATACTGTTGATCTATTGAGATTTGGCTGCACCTGCTGTCCAGCCTCTCTCATGCTCAGGCCATGGTTGATAACAAGATCAACTATTGTTGCTTTAATCTCATTCGATATAGTACTCGCTGTACATCCTGGTCTTTGCTATCTTGGCGGTACTCTTGCTCCCCCTCTCATTTGGACACCCTTCCTCTTGCCCCAGCTTGTCCCCCCGTTGCTCCATTTCTCACCCTCAACTGAAAGTCTGCCTCTAGCTCCTATTATTTGTACCTTACAACTGATGTATTAATTAAGAGTTAATTGCAGTAGCATCTGCACATGTGAAGTGTCAGTGGATTCAATTGAAATGAATTGCTTTCAATTACAAATAATATGCTGTAATGTGAGAACAAAACACACTCAATTGAATCGTGTTCATTGTAGACACAAGTGTTAAATGTTTTGCAAAACAAATAGTTGGCTTTGCAATTTGTGTGAAAAGAACAAGAAAATACTTTCGGCTTCCCAGCGGTCATATTTTCTGGAGTGCTGGAGGTATGAGAAGAGTAGGCACCAGAGTTGGAGTATCTACTTGCTTTGTTGGCGTAGGTATTTTTTTATTTCTGTTTTCCCCGCTGACATGCTGCAAGCATCAAGCAAAAGGTCCCCGTACTGTTCATAATGTGGTGTTGGATACAAAAAGAAGGTATGAAGCCAGGATGGTAGCAGAGACCTTGGGTAGGTCCCAATTTAATAACATGGTTTAAAAAAAAAAAAAAATCTCGATTGCTGTTTTTCCCCACTGGGTCGCTTCATCGAGGAGTGATTACATAGCCTATTAAGTCGATGGCTTTAATTTAATTTGTTACGTGGACAAAATAGCTTTGATGTGACACCTTTGTTAAATGTATTTAACTGACTATTTGAATGCAAGTGGTGGAGATCTCAGGCTTATAGTGTGAAACATCTTGAATTAAACAATCCATGCTTAAGTTTTGTTTTCTTTTCACTGTAGGTTGATAATAAAATGCTTACCTTGATATTAGCTTTGAAATAACACATCCTAATGTTTCTATGTCATGTTTTGTTAATGTAACAGAACAGGGCATTGCTTCTGATGCGGTCACATGACCAATGTAATTTATCACGTATGTTGGGAAAGAGTTGAAAACCTTTATTTATTTATTTTTGTTCAGGGGAAAAAAACATGACAGCAACCGGAGGCTAAAATAAACATTTTTGATCGGGAACCACTTTTTTAAAAAAAAAATTATATGTAGCTTACAACTGTGTATGTGAAACCCTGAACAATATAGAAAAGGTGCACATACTGTTGGTGTTTTTGAATTCAGGACACTCAAACAGCTTAAAGGTTTTTACATTTTCCAGCAAATATTAGCATTATAGTGACTAAATGTGATGCAGGTATCACATTTTATGAACAAACTGCATTTTGTTTGCAATAGCAGCTGTATTTTGTGGTCACATGATCAAATAAAGCAAAAAAAAAAAAAAAAAAACAGTACCTGTATCACGATTGACGCCAGGTTGTATCTGAAAAGGAAAATGTAAAAACAGGCGAGTCACAAATTCATAAAATACCTGTAGCACAGGGAATAACCAAAGCCTGAGCAGAGAAGAGGTTAATACAAAATACATAAGTTTCCAGACAATACCATAAGTTTCAGTAGCCTACATTAATGTCCACTGTACTTATATGTACCACATTTCTTCACCAAATACAAACATACAATCACATGAAAAAAAAAAAGTTTGTCTTTGACAGTTAAATATTTCCTTTAGGTCAACCAACTCGTAGAGGAGGTGCCACTGTGAAGGAAGATCTCCTCATGTGTGTTGTAACCAAAGATTACAAAGTAGAGAAGACAGTGGATAAAAATAGCAAAGTACAATCTGAAAAAGAGATGAGAGCAACTGTTGATGGCCTTTTGAAGAGTGGCACCGGACATTATAATCTGTTCAATAACAACTGCGAGCGCCTAGCCTCAATTATTCGCTATGGGAAACCCATCTCACCTCAGGTAATTTAAAATCTTATTATATATTATTTAGAATACAAACAGAGCCTTCTCTTTATGACCGGATACAGACCTGAATTCAGACACAGGCTACTAAACCACAATACTTTTTATTTATTTATTTTCCTCATGAAATTACTTACACGGCTCACGGACAGAGGAATCGGTCAGAATATTCCCAGATATTGAATGAGCAAGCTGTGCCAGGGGGGTACATTGGGCAATAAAGACATGCACCTTGTGTGCATTTTATCCATGTAGTACATGCTGAAACACAATCACTTCCTCCCATTTGAGCTTTAGAACATTGTATGTCGCCACTTAGAGCCAAACTACACCACCTGGTGGAGAAACTATGGGCACAAGGTCTCGTTAAAGTATGTGAAGGAAAGATAATTCTAGACACCTTTTTTCATTTTCTCTTCAGGTTCGTAAATCTAGATCGACACCATAGGCATTAACCAGGAGAGACAACACAGGTAAGTCATTTGTAAAAGCTGTATTTTTATTTTAAATATAAAAAAGGAAAATTGAGTTCTAAAATAGTAATAACTTGCATGCTGAGGGAAACAAAAAGTAATAGAAAAGTCCAAAAGCTGTAGAAAAATATTTGGAAAAAGAGAATTATCCAGAAAGAGATAAAAAAATAAATAAAGTATTGCAATTGCGGCTGGTATGCAGCCTGTCCTTCTGCATTGCCGTCTTTAAAAAACCCCAATACTACGACCAGCCCATGTTGCACTGTAGTCTGCCTTAGCAGCGGGGAAAGCAGCAAAATTGGTTATATGCAGTCTGAGGTTCCCAGCACACCTGTCTGCCCGCAAGTGCTTTCCAATGGAAAAGACCGAGGAAAAACAAACAAGAACATCCACAGCAAAATCCAATAGGTTGGAAATCATTAAAATCCACAGGAAAAGTTCCAAAAAATAAAAACTGTTAGAAACAAACCACGGATACGAGTACCTTCAGGGTTCACAGTAAGCCGCAATCATTCCTATTATTTTCCACAGATTTACGTCTCTCCTCTAACACTCTCCAACTAATGAACCTGGAGAGCGTCTTTTATAGTCTGTGGCTGGAGCCTTAATTACCTAAGTTGATACAATAATTACCTTAAGGCTCCAGCCACATTCCCCCGAGGGTATTAGGGAAGGGGTTTTAACCCGATCCCCACCGACTACACAATATAAAGACCGGCTTTTTCGCCAGTCTCAGAACAGTCAATGAAACGGACGGCGCTCGACCGCCCGCACATAAAACACAGTACAATAATAACGATAATAATAATAATAATAATAATACAATAAATAAACAAAGAGGCGGGACACTCCGCCACACCCGTTATTCTCTTTCTTTGTTTCTGTTGTTATTTTGTTGTTCTACGTCCTGCCTTGGTTCATTGGTGTTTCTGCATTCCGCCTCTGTCTGACGTTTACTACATTTCGTGTCTCCCTTTGTTTGCTTGGCTCCTTTATATAATAGAATCTGTTCATTTTCCCCATTCAGTCCAGGTATGTAATTGAGAACTAGCTAGCAATGAGCGCATTCTGCACTGGGATTCCTGTCGTAGACGTGACAAAACGATTAGTGCTCAAATCAGAATAAATCAATAAAGAAAAACACATGTGGAAAATAAATTGCAAAATCAACCATTGTGCTTTGTGAAGAAAAAAAAATTGGAAAGCAAAAGGTGAGATATACAGTGCCTATAGAAAGTCTACACCCCCTTTCAAAATGTTCACCTTTTGTTGCCTTATAGCCTGGAATTAAAATGCATTAAAATAGTTTTTTTTTTCATTTATCTACACATCCTACCCCACAACTTCCAAGTGAAAAAAAAAATTCTAGAAATTTGTAGAAAATTAATTAAAAATAAAAACTGAAATAGCTTGGTTGGATAAGTGTCCACCTCCTTGTAATAGCAATCCTAAATTAGCTCAGGTGTAACCAATCGCCTTCAAAATCACACACCAAGTTAAGTGGCCTCCACCGGTTTTAAATTGTAGTGATTCACATGATTTCAGGATAAATTCAGCAGTTCCTGTAGGTTCCCTCTGCTGGGTAGTGAATTTCAAAGCAAAGACTCAACCATGAGCACCAAGGAGCTTTCAAAAGAACTCCGGGACAAAGTTGTTGAAAGGCACAGAGCAGGGGATGGGTATAAAAAAAATATCAAAGGCCTTAAATATCCCTTGGAGCACGGTCAAGACGATTAAGAAGTAGTGGAAGGTGTATGGCACCACCAAGACCCTGCCTAGATCAGGCCGTCCCTGCAAATTGGATGACCGAGCAAGAAGGAGACTGATCAGAGAGGCTACCAAGAGGCCAATGGCAACTTTACAAGAGCTACAGGCTTTTATGGCCAAGACTGGTCAAAGTGTGCATGTGACAACAATATCCCAAGCACTCCACAAATCTGGCCTGTATGGTAGGGTGGCAAGAAGGAAGCCACTGCTCAAGTAAGCCCATCTTGAATCCCGTTTGAAATATTGAAAAAAAACCTCAGGAGATTCTGTAGCCATGTGGCAAAAAGTGTTGTGGTCTGACGAAACTAAAATGGAACTTTTTGGCCTAATGCAAAGCGTTATGTTTGGCACAGACCCAACACAGCGCATCACCCAAAGAACACCATCCCTACTGTGAAGCATGGTGGTGGCAGCATCATGTTATGGGGATGTTTCTCATCGGCAGGGACTGGGGCACTTGTCAGGATAGAAGGGAAAATGAATGGAGCAAAGTACAGAGAAGTCCTTGAGGAAAACTTGCTGCCCTCTGCAAGAAAGCTGAAACTGGGATGGAAGTTCACCTTTCAGCATGACAACGACCCAAAGAACACAGCCAAAGCTACACTGGAGTGGCTAAGGAACCAAAAGGTAAATGTCCTTGAGTGGCCCAGTCAGAGCCCCGACCTAAATCCAGTCAAAAATTTGTGGCATGACTTGAAGATTGCTGTCCATCAACGCTCCACAAGGAACTTGACAGAGCTTAAACAGTGTTGTAAAGAAGAATGGTCAAATATTGCTAAATCTAGGTGTGCAGATTTGGTAGAGACAGACTATCCCAACAGACTCACAGCTGTAAATGCTGCCAAAGGTGCTTCCACCGAGTATTAACTCGGGGGTGGAGACTAATCCAATTATGATCTTTCAGTTTTGTTTTTTTAATATATAATTTTTTTCTCAGTAAAAGCTTTTTTCCCCCTTAATAGTGTGGAGTATGGTGTGTAGATAAGTGGAAAAATCCTCATTTAATGCATGAAACTCTGAGGCACTGACACAACAAAATGTGAAAAAAAAGTTCAAGGGGGTGTAGACTTACTGTAGGCACTGTATATATATATAAAAAGAAAATAACGAGATATAGTATAAGTGATCAGAAAAAGAAAAAAAAGTCAAACAGTGATTTGTCACCTGGTGACATGTATGCATATTCAATGGCAAAAACTGTAAAGTAACGTTAAAGGGGAACTCAAGTTTTTTTATGTGTTACATGTTCCCATATGTTGCTGTTTAAATGTTTAAGTAAGGTATGTGTATTGTTTTTTGACATCCTGACCACTTTTTTACACTATTAAATTGCAATGCACTGTGCCCTATTTCCAAGATGGTCAGGATGAAAAATAATAATAATAATAATAATAATAATAATAATAATAATAATAACAATAATAATAATAATAATAATAATAATAATAATAATAATAATAATAAAAACAAGACACAAACCTTACTTAAACAGTTGTAGCATCGTATTGGAACATATAACACACAAACAACAACTTGATTTCCCCATTAAGATTTCCCCTTAAAAGTCCAAAAGGTTAGGAAATTGCAAGGTAAGTTAGCCACACAACCTTAACTCTGCACCCTTTTTGAGTTTTTGTTAAAAGTTAAGTCAAAACTGAGTCTCATTACAAAACAAATGGGTTACAAAAATGCTTTTGGAGAATAAATAATAACAGAAACTCCAAAAATAAGTATAGAACAGTAAACACTACAACACAGTTATGTATATTTTCCATTATCACGTATGCAGACGTGCTCAAATTTGTTGGTACCCCTCCACAAAAAACGAAGAATGCACAATTTTCTCTGAAATAACTTGAAACTGACGAAAGTAATTGGCATCCACCATTGTTTATTCCATATTTAATAGAAATCAGACTTTGCTTTTGATTTTTTATTCAACAAAATATTGTAAATAATAAAACAAATGAAAATGGCATGGACCGCTAACCTAATATTTTGTTGCACAACCTTTAGAGGCAATCACTGTAATCAAACATTTTCTGTAGCTCTCAATGAGACTTCTGCACCTGTTAACAGGTAGTTTGGCCCACTCTTCCTGAGCAAACTGCTCCAGCTGTCTCAGGTTTGATGGGTGCCTTCTCCAGACTGCAAGTTTCAGCTCTTTCCATAGATGTGCGATAGGATTCAGATCAGGACTCATAGAAGGCCACTTCAGAATAGTCCAATGTTTTGTTCGTATCCATTCTTAGGTGCTTTTAGCTGTGTGTTTTGGGTCATTATCCTGTTGGAGGACCCATGACCTGCAACTGAGACAGAGCTTTCTGACACTGGGCAGTACGTTTCGCTCCAGAATGCCTTGATAGTCTTGAGATTTCATTGTGCCCTGCACAGATTCAAGGCACCCTGTGCCAGGCGCAGCAAAGCAGCCCCAAAACATAACCGAGCCTCCTCCATGTTTCACTGTAGGTATGGTGTTCTTTTCTTTGAAAGCTTCATTTTTTCGTCTGTGAACATAGAGCTGATGTGACTTGCCAAAAAGCTCCAGTTTTGACTCATCTGTCCAAAGGACATTCTCCCAGAAGGATTGTGGCTTGTCAATATGCATGTTAGCAAATTCCAGTCTGGCTTTTTTATGTTTTTCTTTCAAAAGTGGAGTCCTCCTGGGTCTTCTTCCATGGAGCCCACTTTCGCTCAAAAAGCGACGGATGGTGCGATCAGAAACTGACGTACCTTCACCTTGGAGTTCAGCTTGTATCTCTTTGGCAGTTATCCTTGGTTCTTTTTCTACCATTCACACTATCCTTCTGTTCAATCTGGGGTCGATTTTCCTCTTGCGGCCGCGCCCAGGGAGGTTGGGTACAGTTCCATGGACCTTAAACTTCTTAATAATATTTGCAACTGTTGTCACAGGAACATCAAGCTGCTTGGAGATGGTCTTGTAGCCTTTACCTTTACCATGCTTGTCTATTATTTTCTTTCTGATCTCCTCAGACAACTCTCTCCTTTGCTTTCTCTGGTCCATGTTCAGTGTGGTGCACACAATGATACCAAACAGCACAGTGACTACTTTCCTCCATTTAAATAGGCTGAATGACTGATTACAAGATTGGAGACGTGTGATACTAATTAAAGAAACTAATTAGTTTGAAATATCACTATAATCCAATTATTTATTATCTTTTCTAAGGGGTACCAACAAATGTGTCCAGGCCATTTTAGAATATCTTTGTAGAATAAGCAATAATTCATCTCTTTTCACAGCTTCTTTGCTTTATTCTATGACATACCAAAGGCATGCAAGTATACATGATAAAATAGCTTTTAATTTCATCACTTTTCAGGAGGAATGAAGCATTATTTCAATGAGCTGTAAGGGTACCAACAAATTTGAGCACGTCTGTATGACATCATCAATGACATCGGCAATGGAGTTTGCATGTTCTTCCATGTGTTCTCCCTGTTTTCTCCCTGTGTATTCCTGTTTTCTCCCTGTGTATTCCTGTGTTCTCCTTGTGTTCTCCTTGTTTTCACGTGGGTTTCCTCTGGGTGCTCCGGTTTCCTCACACAGTCCAAAAACACTTTGTTGATTGGTGTCTCTAAATTGTCCCCTTTGGTTGTTAGTTGCCGTGTGATGGACTGACGTCCCGTCCAGGGTGTAGTCCTGCCCTGTGTGTGTCTGCAGGGTTAGGCTCTGGCTCCTCTCGACCCTCTAGGACAAGGATGGGCAATCCGGGTCCAATTAAGTCAATTAGGGCAAAGTTAGAACAAAAGCCAGAAGGGACACCGACCCTCCAGGACCAGGATAAAGCAATTGCAGATAATGGATGAATGAAAATAAATAATTGAAAACTATCATAATAAATGCATAAATACAAACAAATTATTGATCATTATGGCATCCTCTAAATATGAACTATTGTTTTTATTCTATAATATATATATATATATATATATATATATATATATATATATCTGCACATGCAACACCAGCTTCTAATGGCCTTTTATTGGTCTTTTCTCTTTTGTGCAGGCAGATCATGCGGTTGCCAAGGTGAAAGAAACTCAGCATAGCCTTAACAATGAAATTGCAGATAACTTCGGTCCATCTTCCTTCTGTGCAACCACTATGAAATTTAAATGAATTTCTTTAATTTGCATCCCCCCCCACCCCCCCTCCCTCTGCACTCACAGCTGCTTCTCGGCTCATTGCGCCTTGTGCAGAATTTCCCATCTGCTGAAAAATATTGGGGGGGGAGGGTAGAAAGAAAATGAAGAGAAACATAATCAAATATAATTTGTTTGTAGTGAATGTTTCTTTGTTTTTCCAATCACATTAAAGTTCATTTGGCTGCATTGTGTCTTGATTTGTTTCTGTATACATGTTCCTGTAGTCCTATAGAGAGGTTGTTAGATGTTAGGGGCATTCACACTTGGCTGATATTCCGTTTCCTGGTGCGGTTCGTTTGAGTTCAAACGTTTGCCCTTAAGTGTGAAAGCTCCAAACGTTCCCGAATGATTAAAATGAACCATCCCGAGACCACATGAAGGAGGTGGTCTCAGCACGGTTGCATCCATTCTGGGGACGGTTAAACATTTTGTTTCAGTGTGAAAGAAAAATGTTCTCAGTTCAGTTGCGAATGTCAAGTGTAACAAAGCGTCAATCATATTCAGTTCAGTATCTGATATAACTCAGTTGGAACTAAAACCAGAAGAATCTGAGGACCAGTTGTATCCAATAGTATTATTACCATCATTGTAGCATACCTTGAAATTGAAGATATCGCTTGATGGAGATGAAGAAAAGCATTCTGTTGCCTCTTCTGCAACTGTAGAAATATTGTACTTATGCTTTAGCTAACTGTGATGTCGGATGGCAAACCTTAAAAGTTCATCTTTAATTTATACAACACCACATTTAAAACAATCGAGAATTAAGAATATTTAACTATGTCATATAGGTTATATTAGGCGGGCCTATATAATAAACAAACGATAACTTGAGATTTGTTTTCGTAGCAGTGCCAGTAGCTGAGAGACTACAAACTCCGGGTGAGATTTTGTGCAAACAGCAGATCCCACAAGAAAATAGTCTGAACACGAAGTAGGCTATAATAATACAGGGTTTTATTTATTCATGCTTCTCTCATGCAGTGGTTTCATTTGAATGGTAGTTTTACTTTAATTTGTAAATTCTGTGACATTTTAATTAAGATGCGTATTTGTCCCAGTGCTAAACAAAACAATTGCGTTGTGTTCAGTTTTGCCAAGATCATACTATTGCTACTGCATCATATAGATCAGCTGCATAAGGACAGAATAAGTTAAAAATAAATAAATAAATAAATAAATAAATAAAATTGCATAAGTGGCTTATGAACAGTAAGTGCAAAACGTTCTTATTATATTAAGTTAAAGCTGCCAAATGTTAAATTCATATGTTTTTTACTGTGATGGAAATAGTGGCGGGCCCTTTAAGAAATGGCGCCGATAGGGAAAAACTACATGTCCCAGACTGCTCAGCGCCATCATTAGACAGGGGGGTGGGGCTAAGCAGTACAAAGGCAGCAGAGGAGAACAATCGGGTGTTGTTGTGGGGAACACCGCTACCCGGAATTCTGCTGTGTCTTTGCTTTACTACGAAGGGTTTAGTAAGTACTTGGCAATACACTGTTAGCTTTAGCTGCAAAGTATAGTTAGCTTCTTATACTTGTGAAGAAGTTTGAGTTTGTTTATTTGGTTGATTTGTTTTGTGTACACCGCCGTGCTACCTTTTAAGTACGCCCTGTGTTTTGACTGCTTGACAGCGAAGCCCTTACAAAGGGACACTGTAATCTGTGGGATGGAAAAAAGAACCGTGAGACAGAGAAACAGGACACGAGCTTGGGGCACTGTTTATTGTACAACCATTGTTCCAATTATTGTTGCAACTTGCCGGTCCTGGACAGGAGATGTGTGGGTGTAGCTGCCCTGCTTGCCACCACAGGCCGAAGCAGTCAGCATTTCTTCGGCCTGGCTTCACCGCGCATTCCACGGAACTCCACTTGGCAGTAGCGAGGCTCCTGGCGTTCCCTGTTGTGGGAACCATCACCTCCACTGACCTCACGCTCTTGGTGTTCCCTGTTGTGGGGACCATCACCTCCACTGACCTACGTTCCTGGTGCTCTCCAGTAGAGGGAGCCCCGACCTCCACTCACCTGCGTTCCTTTTGCTCTCCAGTAGAGGGAGCCCCGACCTCCACTCACCTGCGTTCCTGGCGTCCTCCAGTAGGGGGAGCCACCGACCGTCATCTACCTGTGTTCCGGGCGACCTCCAGGCGGAGAAGCCCACTTCCTGGACTTACCTGGCTTCTGGTTGAAGTGAAGTGCGGTATTTAATTGCCCATACAGGGCGTGTCCAAACCGTAAAAGTTGTGGTTTTTGTAAATATTGTAAATAAAGATACCCCCTTTGAATACAACGAGTCCGTCACAGTCTGTGAAGCAAAAAAGGTACGCCCTAGTGGCGAACACAACCCGTTTACATTACGTAGCATGTATCAAACTGTACCGAGTTTTGTTTTATTTGCTATTTATTAGCTATTAGCTATTTTCTTGACTTCTCAGTACAATTGCTGGAAGTGTACTCAGCATACATCTAGTGTGAAAGAGAAACGATCTGAGAATGTTTCCCCTGAAAAGCACTGAGGACACTTGGTAAGCATACCATACTCGGTACACTTACAAGTGTTCCCAGTGTGAAAAGGGGGTTAGAGGGTGTGGTAAATCAATAAAAATACAATAAAAAGACTCACCGTGTATTGTAATAACAGTATTGCACATTCTTTTCTAACAATGCTACTTGGCAACTGCAAACTGGAACACTAGCTGGACTGGAGTTACAACATTACAGAAGGGTTTAGCTGTCCATCACCAGCAGCACCCGAAACCAGTGGTTTTCAACCTGTGGTACATGACAGGTTCACAACTGGTACACACTGGCAGTCAGTGTGTTTATGATGATGTGATTCAACAAACTACAACACTCCCTTAATCTCTCTCTCGTAATGCATTAATCTGTACCACTGAGCCACTGATAAAAAAAAAAACAGGAGTCAAAGCCTGTCTAATAAATTACAATGAGAGGTATTTGTTGTGAACTTTCAAAGTTACTGTCTGGAGAATCAAAGCAGCTACACTGTGTTTGCGGTGTCAATAATTAGAGGAAGCTGCTGCCAGGTCTTCACTGATACCTTGCTGAAAAAATACATGGAAATCCTTTGTAATGGAGTGGAGTAGGTCTGGGTTTTCTATTGGCAATTTAAGGAGGTTGTTTGCAGCACGTAGTTACTGGTACACCTGGTCATCCCTGCTGAAAACATTGGAACTTGAGATGAAAAGGTTGAATACCACTGGTCTAAATAATACAGTCGCTCTGTGAGTTTGTTTGCTATTAAAATAAATGGAAAGACTCGACTATACTATACATTCTTACTGTTTAATATATATTTTTTACGCTAACAAATCTGAGTGCAACCCTTTGTGGTAAAAACTAAAGCGACCTACAGAATTGTGTTAGTAAAGAAAAATCTAAACGGAAGCTTGCAAGTCTGTATTCAGCCTCCCTTAGATCACACTGCCCCCTGGTGTTTGTGTGTGTAGTTACCCACAATTTGTTTTTTGAGCACAGTTAAGATGTGTTGGCACATGTATTGTTGTTATTATTCGGTTGTATTCTTTGTATTTTTTTGAAGCACTTGTTTTGTATTTGTTTTTTCTTTTTGAGCACTTTTGTCTCCGGGCGCAGTGGCACCTGAGAGAGGCTGCTTTGATCCTGTGCTTTACTAAATGTATTCTTGCCTTTTATTAGACTGGATCTACTGTAGCATATAACAATCTCTGTTAGTTAGCAAAGAAGACACAGGTACTATGAAGCAAACATTCTTATGTTCTTGAATAATCCTTTGTATTTAATAAATATTCTTGCCTTGCCTACGTGGGGCAAGGTTTAAACTATATGTACGTTGCCATTATTGTATTCTTTCATTTATTTGGAAGGGACTCAAGCAGGGATTACAATATATGAGATCTGTTAACTCAGAGCTCCCTTACTCCAGGAATAATTAAGGGGTGGCATAGTCAAATCAATAGCCCTATAGGCTGGGTGCTACATATTGATATTTTGAAAATTATTATTACAATTAGTGTAGTTTGGCTTGTAGAAGTGTTAATCGGTGGTGTTGAGGGCAATAGTCACCTGATTGATCTGCTAGTTAGGTAATGTTCATTGTGTTTCCTTTAACATTGAAGTCTTACCAGTCTGTAAACAACTAATCTGATCAACAACCCTGACCTGTGGGAAGCTCTGCATTTTTGCTGTTAACTGTTCTAATACAGTTAAACCCATAGCTTACTGCTAACATTCCTAATACTGTTGAACCCTGTATTCTGCTGTTCATTTTTCTACTCCAGTTGAGCCCTGTGTGTGTTTATTAAGTATTAGCTTTGTTGTAGCACCCTGGCTGGGGAGATCTGTTTCCATCTATCTACCACCCTTCCTGGGAAGTGCAATTTCTGCTGGACTTTGGTCTAAGACCATGGTTCCCAGCCCTGTCCTGGGGCCCCCCTGTCTGCCCTGCTGGTTTTTGTTCCAACTGAGCTGCTCTCATTTACTTAATTGAACCCTCAATGTAACTAATAATTTGCCTGATCAGAGCTTTTTAATTATTTCAAACAGTTGGAGATTAAGCTAAGTATAAAATTGTAATTAAACAACTTGCTAGTTCAATTGAGTGTTTAATTAAGTAATTGAGAGCTTGGTTGGAACAAAAACCGGCAGGGCAGGGGGGGGGGGCTCCAGGACAGGTTTGGGAACCACTGGTCTAAGACAATACCTTTTAAATATACTGTGTCTATTGGCTGTCTTTATATGTTTCACCCCCACCCCCACCCTTTTATCAACCTTGATGTATTTTGTTGTATAGCTATTTAAACAGACTTTTAATGAAATTCTAAGATCATTGTATTAAAGCTTTGTGAACTTGTATTCTGCCTCTGTCATTCTGTTGCTATTTCTGGTCACTTTGCCTCTATTTCACAAACCTGTTAATTTAGTTTAGTAGTGCCCCTAGTGGCAATGTTGGGACCCCTTCTGGGTGCTACTGGGTGGCTGTTACAGTTTCACAGACCCTGACTGGCACTAATCCTGAAGCCAACCAGACGTGTCGCGTTCCAGTGACGACACAGCTGGCTTTCAGGTGCTCGGCCACACCGGAGTCGCTGGTGCGCAGTGAGACAAGGATTACCCAGCCGACTTAAACTCTCCTCATCAAGGTGGAGCTCAGCCAATTGTGAATTGCCACCTGGGAACTCCTGGACACAGTCGGCAATGGCATAGCCTGGATTGGAACCAGCGATCTCCAGGCTATAGGGCTATAGCACCCTGCACTTCCAGTGAGTGCCTTTGATGGAAAGAGCTGTTTTAGGGGGCAATTAAATCAGAACTAGACATAGGATTGATAGTGTGGTAAATAAATGAGCAACAGTGCTGGTAAATAAGATCCAATATTTATTTATTGACAAAGGAGGGATGGAACACAGAAGAAAAACAACCCAAAATATTTCTAGAATAAGTGTCTAAAATCACACAAATCAACTAAATCCCCAATTAGCACAAACCAAGTTTTTTTTTTTTTTTACAATTTATCAATGGTAATGATCATAGGCCTTGTGCTGTTAAATGTTAAATAACAGAAGTAAAAGTGAATAAAATCAGATTCAAACAATGGTGATACCCCCCCACACACACACACACTTCAAACCAAAATAACACAAACCATTAATAAGGATTTACAAAAAAAACGAAATATCAATCCAAATGACTACCAAGTACAATAAATCAATACAAAAAACTGATGTGAAAAAAGTCAGATTGTTCAAGCAGAGACTGGATGCTGTCATGAACAGTACTGTATGTGTGTGTATGTGTGTGTATATATATATAAGAACATAAGAACATAAGAAAGTTTACAAACGAGAGGAGGCCATTCAGCCCATCTTGCTCGTTTGGTTGTTAGTAGCTTATTGATCCCAGAATCTCATCAAGCAGCTTCTTGAAGGATCCCAGGGTGTCAGCTTCAACAACATTACTGGGGAGTTGGTTCCAGACCCTCACAATTCTCTGTGTAAAAAAGTGCCTCCTATTTTCTGTTCTGAATGCCCCTTTATCTAATCTCCATTTATGACCCCTGGTCCTTTTTTTTTTTTTTTTCAAGTCAAAGAAGTCCCCGGGTTGACATTGTCTATACCTTTTAGGATTTTGAATGTTTGAATCAGATCGCCGCGTAGTCTTCTTTGTTCAAGACTGAATAGATTCAATTCTTTTAGCCTGTCTGCATACGACATGCCTTTTAAACCCGGGATAATTCTGGTTGCTCTTCTTTGCACTCTTTCTAGAGCAGCAATATCCTTTTTTGTAACGAGGTGACCAGAACTGAACACAATATTCTAGGTGAGGTCTTACTAATGCATTGTAGAGTTTTAACATTACTTCCCTTGATTTAAATTCAACACTTCTCACAATATATCCAAGCACCTTGTTAGCCTTTTTTATAGCTTCCCCACATTGTCTAGATGAAGACATTTCTGAGTCAACATAAACTCCTAGGTCTTTTTCATAGTTCCCTTCTTCAATTTCAGTATCTCCCATATGATATTTATAATGAACATTTTTATTGCCCGCATGCAATACTTTACACTTTTCTCTATTAAATTTCATTTGCCATGTGTCTGCCCAATTTTGAATGCAGTCTAGATCATTTTGAATGACCTTTGCTGCTTCAACAGTGTCTGCCCCTCCTCCTATTTTTGTGTCGTCTGCAAATTTAACGAAGTTTGCTTACTATATCAGAGTCTAAATCATTAATGTAGATTAGGAATAGCAGAGGACCTAATACTGATCCCTGTGGTACACCACTGGTTACCTCACTCCATTTCGAGGTTTCTCCTCTAATCAGTACTTTCTGTTTTCTACATGTTAACCACTCCCTAATCCATGTGCATGCATTTCCTTGAATCCCTACTGCGTTCAGTTTGAGAATTAATCTTTTATGGGGACTTTGTCAAAAGCTTTCTGGAAATCTAAATAGACCATGTCGTATGCTTTGCAGTTGTCCATTTTCAATGTTGCATCCTCAAAAAAAGTCAAGTAGGTTAGTTAGACATGATCTCCCTTTCCTAAAACCATGCTGGCTGTCACCCAGGATATTGTTACCATATAGGTAATTTTCCATTTTGGATCTTATTATAGTTTCCATAAGTTTACATATAATAGAAGTCAGGCTTATTGGTCTGTAGTTACCTGGTTCAGTTTTGTCTCCTTTTTTTGGATCGGTATTACGTTTGCTATTTTCCAGTCTGTCGGTACAACCCCTGTGTCAAGAGACTGTTGCATGATCTTGGTTAGCGGCTTGTAAATAACTTCTTTCATTTCTTTGAGTACTATTGGGAGGATCTCATCCGCCCAGGGATTTGTTTATTTTAAGAGCTCCTAGTCCCTTTAACACTTCTGCCTCTGTTATGCTAAAGTTATTTAAAACTGGATAGGAACAGGTCGACATGTGGGGCATGTTGTCCGTGTCCTCCTTTGTAAAACCTGTGAAAAGTAATCATTTAATATATTTGCTATTTTTTTTTTTCTTCATCTATGATTTTTTGCCATTTGTGTCTCTTAGACATTTAACCTCCTCTTTGAATGTTCTCTTGCTGTTATAATATTGGAAAAACATTTTGGAATTGGTTTTAGCCCCTTAGCAATATTGATTTCTATCTCTCTCTTGGCCTTTCTAACTTCCTATATATATATATATATATATATATATATATATATAAAATATAAAACCCTCTTTGTGAACACTAGAAGAACTAGAAGAACTAACTTTAGGCAGCTAGCTTGCCTGTCTGAAGGAAGGGTGATCCGCCTAGCCATGGATTCCCAGAGGTTTTATTTAAGCTAATAATAATCTGTCAGGGGGGGTTGTTTTTCCTTTCCCGAGTGCTAACACTGGATCACACTAGTAGCAACAGAGCAAACGACCAGAGGTGGTCTGAAATTTTATTAAAACAAAATTGTTCTGTTCATTTTGTTTTTTGATGTATTTATTTGAGCCTAATTTTCATGTCGGCGTACTTGTAAGAATAATGGAATCCTTTCCCTGACTTCCAGTTGATTCCATCTGCATATATTTCATGGGATCCATTTTTATAAGGACCATTTAACCTCCTTTATAAGTAGCAGGATGCAGATTTGCAGATAGGTCGTGATCCTTAGTAGAAAAGAACATGTTGTTATGACATCTTAGAGAGTCACCTGGAGAGAAAGCAAGATCCAAAATTAAATATGCCTTCAGTGAAGTTAATTACATTTCGTACCTTAACTCTTTGACTGCCAGAGAAAGATGGCAGCCAAAAAAAGCCTGCAAAACAAACCGCCCCTTTCGCACACAACACTCCTCCTCATGCCACACCTCAAGACACGCGCCCCTCCTTCTCGATGTGCGCATCTCTCATCCTCCCCTCTCAAATCATTGCAAAATATCAGCACACCGTTTCACAGTAAGGAAGCTAAACGGCGTAAAAGTTTAAAAAAAAAAAAAAAACATGAATCATAATAATGTATTACTTTTATTAGTAGCAGTAGTAGTAACTAACAGGCATGTAGAAATGAGCATCAAATGGGGACAGCCTAATTATAAAATAATCCAAGTCTGCATTTTAACATGAAAAATGTATATTGACTGTGTTAGTGCAAACACAGAATTTTTCCAGAGGAAAGCAAAAAGAGATAAATCTCAACACAGCAAATAAGGGAAAAACTCTAATATGCATAATTGTAGTCGAGTTCCGTTTGTGAAACGCTTGTTTGTGAAGTTGCCTAGCACATTTTTTAATGCAAAAACCCTGAGTACTCATGGATTAAATATTACTGCAGAGTGCCCACAAGCAAACGTAAGCATGCAGTCTCTGAACCCTGTATTTACATAGTACATCTTTATAAATGATTATTATTATATACTTTATTCATGAGATATGAACATTATCTCATTTGTTTTATATTCCCCCCGGGTGCTCTCATTTGTTTTATATTCCCCTGTGTGCTCTCATTCGTTTTATATTCCCCCGAGTGCTCTCATTTGTTTTATATTCCCCCGGGTGCTCTCATTCGTTTTATATTCCCCCGGGTGCTCTCATTCGTTTATATTCCCCGGGTGCTCTCATTTGTTTTATATTCCCCGGGTGCTCTCATTTGTTTTATATTCCCCTGGTGCTCTCATTCGTTTTATATTCCCCCGAGTGCTCTCATTTGTTTTATATTCCCCCGGGTGCTCTCATTTGTTTTATATTCCCCGGGTGCTCTCATTTGTTTTATATTCCCCCGGGTGCTCTCATTTGTTTTATATTCCCCCGGGTGCTCTCATTTGTTTTATATTCCCCCAGTGCTCTCATTTGTTTTATATTCCCCCGGGTGCTCTCATTCGTTTTATATTCCCCCGGGTGCTCTCATTCGTTTTATATTCCCCCGGGTGCTCTCATTTGTTTTATATTCCCCGAGTGCTCTCATTTGTTTTATATTCCCCCGGTGCTCTCATTTGTTTTATATTCCCCCGGGTGCTCTCATTTGTTTTATATTCCCCCGGGTGCTCTCATTTGTTTTATATTCCCCCGGGTGCTCTCATTTGTTTTATATTCCCCCGAGTGCTCTCATTTGTTTTATATTCCCCCGGGTGCTCTCATTCGTTTTATATTCCCCCGGGTGCTCTCATTCGTTTTATATTCCCCCGAGTGCTCTCATTTGTTTTATATTCCCCTGTGTGCTCTCATTCGTTTTGTATTCCCCGGGTGCTCTCATTTGTTTTGTATTCCCCCCGGGTGCTCTCATTTGTTTTATATTCCCCCGAGTGCTCTCATTTGTTTTATATTCCCCCGAGTGCTCTCATTTGTTTTATATTCCCCCGGGTGCTCTCATTCGTTTTGTATTCCCCGGGTGCTCTCATTTGTTTTATATTCCCCTGTGTGCTCTCATTCGTTTTGTATTCCCCGGGTGCTCTCATTTGTTTTATATTCCCCTGTGTGCTGTCGTTCGTTTTGTATTCCCCCGGGTGCTCTCATTTGTTTTATATTCCCCCGGGTGCTCTCATTTGTTTTATATTCCCCTGTGTGCTGTCGTTCGTTTTATATTCCCCCGGGTGCTCTCATTTGTTTTATATTCCCCCGGGTGCTCTCATTTGTTTTATATTCCCCTGTGTGCTGTCGTTCGTTTTATATTCCCCCTGGGTGCTCTCATTCGTTTTATTTTCCCCCGGGTGCTCTCATTTGTTTTATATTCCCCCGGGTGCTCTCATTGGTTTTATATTCCCCCCCGGGTGCTCTCATTTGTTTTATATTCACCCTGGGTGCTCTCATTCGTTTTGTATTCCCCCGGGTGCTCTCATTTGTTTTATATTCCCCTGTGTGCTGTCGTTCGTTTTGTATTCCCCGGGTGCTCTCATTTGTTTTATATTCCCTGTGTGCTGTCGTTCGTTTTGTATTCCCCGGTGCTCTCATTTGTTTTATATTCCCTGTGTGCTGTCGTTCGTTTTGTATTCCCGGGTGCTCTCATTTGTTTTATATTCCCCTGTGTGCTGTCGTTCGTTTTGTATTCCCCGGGTGCTCTCATTTGTTTTATATTCCCCTGTGTGCTGTCGTTCGTTTTGTATTCCCCGGGTGCTCTCATTTGTTTTATATTCCCCTGTGTGCTGTCGTTCGTTTTGTATTCCCGGGTGCTCTCATTTGTTTTATATTCCCCTGTGTGCTGTCGTTCGTTTTGTATTCCCCGGGTGCTCTCATTTGTTTTATATTCCCCTGTGTGCTGTCGTTCGTTTTGTATTCCCCGGGTGCTCTCATTTGTTTTATATTCCCCTGTGTGCTGTCGTTCGTTTTATATTCACCCTGGGTGCTCTCATTCGTTTTATATTCCCCCTGGGTGCTCTCATTCGTTTTATATTCACCCTGGGTGCTCTCATTCGTTTTATATTCCCCCGGGTGCTCTCATTGGTTTTATATTCCCCCCCGGGTGCTCTCATTTGTTTTATATTCCCCCTGGGTGCTCTCATTCGTTTTATTTAGCACCTGGGTGCTCTCTTTCGAAAGTGCTCATACAGATGATGCATGATTTGGATCAGCACATTCCAAAGTGCCACAACAACAGAAAATACAAGACACACCAGGTGAGCGTACATCATGACAAACACACAATAATAAATCATTTAGTGCACAAAAGAAAGAACAAAAATGTCACTAAACATTTCAATTTTCTAATTGTAAATTAAAAATGATTAAAATGGGACCATATTTTAATAATAATAACTATTAATTATTGAACTCGGCTCTCGCCAAGATAAGCACCAATTAAGACGTAGCTTTACAGTAAACTAATGTGATCCATCTGCATCTCCATCCATTTGCGTTTCTTTCCCTCTGATGATGTAGATATCCTTCTGCCTGGTGTTGATGGCCGAAGTGTAATGCTGGCTCCAGGGATCAGCTTATTTTGCCTCGCCAGCGCACCAGCACACACAACGGCTGCGATGCTGGCTCCGGGGATCATCCACAGTGTGGTCTCCCCAGCGCCTCAGCATGACAACCGTCTGGATTGAGCTAAGTAGGGTACATCTCTGGGGTCTACAAGTGGGCACCTTCCATCCTTGGTGTTTTGTCAACTAGCCCACGACACCTCAAGAGGGCTCGACGGTGATTCTGGCGTCCCAGGACCACCCCTCTCCATCCCCCGCTCAGCTCAGCCCTACTTACCTGTACATCAGCTTTACTTTCCTTTCTATTGTGCTTGAGGACCCCAATGAGAATCTTTTCTTCTCAACCACAGCCAGTTGCTGCTCCTCTCTGCTGCTTCAGATAAGTTCTTCACTGTGCAGCGCAACTCTTGGCCACTGAATCCGACGTCTCTGAGAAACCGGGTTGTAGAGTGTGCCACAAATCCTCGACAGCCCATTTCCACTGGGTAAACCCGGGCTCTCCATCCTCGTTGTTCCACTTCAGTAGCTAGTTGAGCATACCGAAGTCTCTTCCTCTCGTACGCCTCATCAACAGCATCTTCCCATGGCACTGTTAACTCTACCAGGTGAACTAGGCGTATTGATCCAGACCACAAGACAATATCTGGTCGAAGGTTAATGCTGGCAATTTCGGGTGGAAAAATAAGCCGTTGACCAACATCTGCCAGCATTTTCCAGTCCCTAGCAGCTTCCAGTTGTATATTTTCTTTCCATATGGTGAGCAGATGGGGCATGTTTCAGAGCGACTTAATGTCCCCACTGGCCACACAGCTACAGCATGCTGCATCATTTTAAAGCTAACTTTCTCCAGATCAAGAATAATCCTGTTGCACTGTGCCAATGTGGTCGGTTTTTATAAACATTGGTTCAAGCAATATAACTACCATTGAAAACAATTAAATCATTGAAATTACAAAAAAACCTATAAATTTAATCTTGATTATCATATTCTCACCAAAATTGGTATGGCGCGTTGTTGAAACATGACCATTTTGATTCGATACAATTGAACCACTTCGAGGCCTTATATGTGAAAATAATCACTCCAAAATTGGGAATTTTGACTATAAAATTAGCGATATATTGTTAGACTTGTATTAAAAACTGTTGAACAAAATGATTAATCCAATGTATAAAACAAAATACACAGGTCTTCCTGATCATATGAGATATAAGCTGGCCACATCAGAGTCTCCTGTTAATAGTAGTATTATTATTCATTTCTCAGCAGACGCCCAGGGCAACTTACAGTCATATACAAGAAATCACAAGAATCACAGTACAATTATTAATACAATTAAGAGCAAGATACAAAATACAATGACTTCAATTCTAGTAAGTGCAAATACAAAACACAGTACGATTCAATATCGGAGCACATAACAGTGTCTATTGTTACATCAGGATACGATGAAATACAAAAAACTACAGATTGAATAACACTTGACAGATTTAAAGTACAGTAAAATAGGGAGCAGATACATGCAAGTTAAACTGCATTTACGGCAGCGTGCTATAGTGTCCAGAAGGGAAGAGATGCCCAGTGCCCTTTAATGTTTAAGTATTTTTTTCATTTTGCTCCCTAACATTCCGACATTCCAGAAGTATGTTCTATACTTAATGCTGCATATTTAAAAAATACACACTGAAAGAAAGTATTGTGACAAAGATATGTCTGTCCCTTTAAGAAATGGAGGTGGTAGCCCAAAAACTACACATCCCAGGGGGCTTTGCAGTCAGAACAAGAAGGGGCAGAGCCACTGGGATATATAAGGAAAGCTGGCTGGTAGAATGGTCAGAGTGTGTTGGCGTGCGGAAGCGTGCACATGGCTCCTGTGTTGGAAGATGGACTACTTGCTGCCGAGTGCGGGAACTTTGAAATTGGTATGAGCATATGTTTTTTTAGCCACGTATAATTTTAGTGGAAGTATATACCCAGTTAGTGGCGAGTGAGTTGTCGCAAGTGACGCTGAATCAGCTAGGCTGGTCAGTAAAACATTGACACCTTTTGCATGGAGGATCTCAGTAGCTAAGGCTCATGGTTCATCAATTGATTCAGATTCAGTTGTATTCTGTTTACCAACTGATGATGTGAGGCAGAACAGTAATTGGATACCAGAAAATATGAATAACAGTGAGTTTTGGCCTCCTTCAGTGTTCTGGATGGAAGCGTACCTCGCAAAAGTGACTCTGTCGCGAACAGAAGGGAATGTATAGTAACAATGTGTACAGATCCAGAACTATTGTACATGGTGCAGAATTAACCCTGACAGACAAATTGAAACATAATCCTCTTGTTATGTGTGCATGTAATATGTGCCAAAGCAAGTCATCTGTGACTGGGCCCAAACTTTGTCCAGCCTGTAGTCATTTAGCTAAACACTGTAGAATCTTGTTTGAATGTAATGATTCTGAAGGAATTTCTTTCTCTCATCTAAATGTAGATCCAAAGGATATTAAGAGGATTGAATGCATAAATTGTGAAGGAGGTCATTTAGTGAAATGGGCTCATCTAGGTAAATTGGAATGTGTAGAAGGTGTCCCAGCTAAACGTGTCCAAGTATCTTGTAGGTACGAAGTGAGGAAGATGGCATCTCACACCTGTGATGCTAAACTTTGGATAGAGGGGCCTGTTGTCGTTTTTGTGGAACCAACCAGAGCTGAACCCGGCACAGAAGTTGAATCCTGCAGGGACCGCTGGGATATGCAGGACATGGACTAGGCAATTTCAAATATGGAATGTATTATAAAATGAAGTGTCAAAGATATTAGGAAGGATAAAGAAAGAGTATCCTTGTACCACCAGTAGGTGGCTCTCTTGCTCCATGAAATAGGTCAGTCCTCTCTTGTTTGGAATTACACATGTATTCAATTAAATACTTAGTAGTCTGAGAATCCCTAAGAAAATATATATAATGAACGATTTACCACTAGTATATCTTATCTTCCACTTGAAGACCCCAGAGATGAACGTTAATCTACAAATTTATGTCCTAAAAACACAAGATAAGAAGAGACTCTTTATGACCAAAAGATTAACTAACAAGCCAGAGGTCTTGAGAAAAAAATCCTGTTTCGGCTGGATTTTGTATGAACAAAGAGAAGGGTCACGCCTAGTTGAATGCAGTTATACTGGCCTATAATTGGATTTAAATCTTAAGAGGGATTCACCAAAGTAATATTATAGCAACTGATAAACAGAGGTAAATTAATTGAAAGATTATCTTATAATGAAACAGGTTCAGTGCTAATTGACACACTTTATAGTTCATAACAGTTATTTCATAAGATTAATAATATGTTTTAAGTATTTGCTATAATGAGAAAACATATTATTTAAAACTGACAAGTATTATTGCTTGTTCACGACTTTGCTGTAGTGATAAGAAGATTAAAACCTGGAGCAGTATTCGATTTACTTAAATGGGAAAATGGTACAAGTTTATTCTTCTTTCTATTGAACAATAAGACTTCTAGACATTATGATATCCATTGAATTATAGAAGTTAAAAGGTGTTGTGTTATGTTTTTTGTTTAAGTTTGTAATAATATACTATAATGTACCTTGTTATTAATCCACTATACTATTGTCTAATGATGGTAGATGGAATCCTTATAATGTGGTTATTTGAAACTGCTGCAGTGAAAAGGGCCTCATATGGGCTGTAGAGAAAGGAGGGGTCATCTTACATTCCACTTCAGCAAAATTGCAAATCTCATAGACTTGTAGTGTTAAGGTTTATGGAGTTAGTGGTTTAGTACTGATAAGTAAATGTCTTGAAATAATATGCACAAATCATGGCTTAATGGACAGGTCATATATTTAATAAAGTGCTTTGCACAGACTCTGACCTTGGAAAAAACAAGCGACTGTGGAAACTGCTAGCAGTAACATATTCCCCGAGTCAGGTACAGGTCAGAGCCTGGTCAGTGCATCTCTTAAGGGATAAATAATTGTAATGAAAACTATTACCACTTAAACTTAGTGAAACTAAATGACTTGAATATTGTATGAGACAAACTTTTGTCAAATACTCTGTTAGACAATGGTATATGGAATCAAAACTGACTCATTAACAAAATGATGAAACAATATGAAGTTAAAAGAAACACATACCTTTAATTTAGCATAATATAATCACTTAGAAGATGATGTCACATATTAAGAACATCTCTCATATATAACACATATAAAAATAGTGTTTTGCATGCAGTAGTGTGAAGTTTTGAATTTATTGAGTACATGACACCTATTAATTTAATTGAGGCGTCCCATGTATTCCAATGAGACGAAAAACCTATTTAACTCCAGAGTAATTTCAATGGAGTACCACACTCATCCCAGACAGGGTAAGGTGGTCCATCTTCTGCAAACCAAAAACACAATTGAACTGATTTAACTCAGTTTAATTTGCCTGGTGAAGACAGTCATATCCTTTTACGATCTATATTAAAGGGTAAGTATTAATCAATTATTATTTTATCTCACATGTATTGCATGTATTGCTATAAGGGACTCACGCTATGTTTAGAAGATAGGAGAACATTTGTTGAATGTGCTGAAAGAGGCTACTGGGTGTATTTAGTGTCGTGGTCGTGGCCAGGCCTGCAGGCTGCACGAATACATAAAGATGTATTAAAGTGTTAACGTTAATATCTGTTAAGACACTGGACTGCCCAGAACGTCTGTCAGCTGGGGATATGAAGTAGCCTGTAGCTACTCAATCCAATATTTAACTGTTAATAAACCGAAGGAGTACTGATCATACTCTGATTCGTAAAAACACTTTAGATACATGAGTCTGTCAATTTCTTGGGTACTATATTGGTCATCCGAATATACTGCGGGTCCAGAGCACGAACTATATCCCACTAGGAGTAATAACATCTCTGTCCTCCTAACGTCTCCCCTGAGATAAGAGTGTGTGCTGAGCAAATAAAAAGAGTACGTAAAAGAAATCTGAACACGCGGATTTCGTGACAGTACAGTCCCCACGTTTTAATGAACTGCCTATTTACAGTAAATACTGCCCGTGCCCTCTATAAAAATACAATAAGATCAAGTACAAAATATATATAATTACACTGCCCTACTATTGTGGGGCTGTCATAATAATTGCACATGAAAATAACAGGACTGGGGTCTATTTTTGCGGTTTTGTCGTGAGGCAGCCATGGAACTGACCAATGAGAAACAGCTTCCCTTGTGCACCTTTTATCAGGAAGCAATGGTGAAAAAAAGTGAATTACTTCAGTAGAAAAATACCCAGAGCTGTATAACATAGATAGGGCTTCAGATTTTCGGTTTTAACCAATAAAAAAACGATAAAACAACCCGATACAAAAACAACAAAATCAGTGTATAACCCCTTTCTCCGCAAAAAAAAATACAGTAAAAGCCCTTACACACCAGAAGCAACGCGAGAAAATCAATAAAACCTGTGCTTTTCAATAGCACCCTTCACACCAAAGAGCAACACGACAAGCGACGAGAGAAAATCAATAAAACCTGTGCTTTTCAATAGCACCCTTCACACCAAAGAGCAACACGACAAGCGACGCGAGAGAATCAATAAAACCTGTGCTTTTCAATAGAGCCCTTCACAACAAAGAGCGACACGACAAGCGACGAGAGAAAATCAATAAAACCTGTGCTTTTCAATAGCACCCTTCACAAAAAGAGCAACCACGACAAGCGGCGAGAGAGATCAATAAAACCTGTGCTTTTCAATAGAGCCCTTCACAACAAAGAGCGACACGACAAGCGACGAGAAAATCAATAAAACCTGTGCTTTTCAATAGCACCCTTCACCAGAGTGACACGATGAAAGCTTAATGAGAGAAAATCAATAAAACCTGTGCTTTTCAATAGAGCCCTTCACACCAAAGAGCGACACGACAAGCGATGAGAGAGAATCAATAAAACCTGTGCTTTTCAATAGAGCCCTTCACACCAAAGAGTGACACAAGCGACGCGAGAAAATCAATAAAACCTGTGCTTTTCAATAGAGCCCTTCACACCAAAGGCGACCACGACAAGCGATGAGAGAGAATCAATAAAACCTGTGCTTTTCAATAGAGCCCTTCACACCAAAGAGTGACACAAGCGACGCGAGAAAATCAATAAAACCTGTGCTTTTCAATAGCACCCTTCACACCAAAGAGTGACACGACAAGCGACGCGAGAAAATCAATAAAACCTGTGCTTTTCAATAGCACCCTTCACACCAAAGAGTGACACAAGCGACGCGAGAAAATCAATAAAACCTGTGCTTTTCAATAGAGCCCTTCACACCAAAGAGCGACACGACAAGCGATGAGAGAGAATCAATAAAACCTGTGCTTTTCAATAGCACCCTTCACACCAAAGAGTGACACGACAAGCGACGAGAGAAAATCAATAAAACCTGTGCTTTTCAATAGAGCCCTTCACACCAGAGTGACACGACAAGCGACGAGAGAAAATCAATAAAACCTGTGCTTTTCAATAGCGCCCTTCACACCAAAGAGCGACACGACAAGCGACGAGAGAAAATCAATAAAACCTGTGCTTTTCAATAGCACCCTTCACACCAGAGTGACACGACAAGCGACGCGAGAGAATCAATAAAACCTGTGCTTTTCAATAGAGCCCTTCACACCAAAGAGCGACACGACAAGCGATGAGAGAGAATCAATAAAACCTGTGCTTTTCAATAGAGCCCTTCACACCAAAGAGTGACACAAGCGGCAGCGAGAAAATCAATAAAACCTGTGTTTCAATAGAGCCCTTCACACCAAAGAGACACAAGCGGCGAGAAAATCAATAAAACCTGTGCTTTTCAATAGAGCCCTTCACACCAAAGAGCGACACGACAAGCGATGAGAGAGAATCAATAAAACCTGTGGCACTTTCAACAGCACCCTTCACCAAAGAGTGACACGACAAGCGACGCGAGAGAAAATCAATAAAACCTGTGCTTTTCAATAGAGCCCTTCACACCAGAGTGACACGACAAGCGACGAGAGAAAATCAATAAAACCTGTGCTTTTCAATAGAGCCCTTCACACCAAAGAGTGACACGACAAGCGACGCGAGAAAATCAATAAAACCTGTGCTTTTCAACAGCACCCTTCACACCAAAGAGAGACACGACAAGCGACGCGAGAAAATCAATAAAACCTGTGCTTTTCAATAGAGCCCTTCACACCAAAGAGACACGACAAGCGACGCGAGAAAATCAATAAAACCTGTGCTTTTCAACAGCACCCTTCACACCAAAGAGCGACACGACAAGCGACGAGAGAAAATCAATAAAACCTGTGCTTTTCAATAGAGCCCTTCACACCAAAGAGAGACACGACAAGCGACGAGAGAAAATCAATAAAACCTGTGCTTTTCAATAGAGCCCTTCACACCAAAGAGCGACACGACAAGCGACGAGAGAAAATCAATAAAACCTGTGCTTTTCAATAGAGCCCTTCACACCAAAGAGTGACACGACAAGCGACGAGAGAAAATCAATAAAACCTGTGCTTTTCAACAGCACCCTTCACACCAAAGAGCGACACGACAAGCGACGAGAGAAAATCAATAAAACCTGTGCTTTTCAATAGCACCCTTCACACCAAAGAGTGACACGACAAGCGACGCGAGAGAATCAATAAAACCTGTGCTTTTCAATAGCACCCTTCACACCAAAGAGCAACACGACCAGCGACGAGAGAAAATCAATAAAACCTGTGCTTTTCAACAGCACCCTTCACACCAAAGGGTGACACGACAAGCGACGAGAGAAAATCAATAAAACCTGTGCTTTTCAA
The DNA here is from genome assembly GCA_036884735.1 of Huso huso. Classification (NCBI taxonomy): domain Eukaryota; kingdom Metazoa; phylum Chordata; class Actinopteri; order Acipenseriformes; family Acipenseridae; genus Huso; species Huso huso. Next base: position 1,002,309 of record CM072694.1, on the reverse strand, counting down.
TAGCACCCTTCACACCAAAGAGTGACCACGACAAGCGGACGAGAAAATCAATAAAACCTGTGCTTTTCAACAGCACCCTTCACACCAAAGAGCGACACGACAAGCGACGAGAGAAAATCAATAAAACCTGTGCTTTTCAATAGCACCCTTCACGCAAAGAGTGACACGACAAGCGGCGAGAGAATCAATAAAACCTGTGCTTTTCAATAGCACCCTTCACACAAAAGAGCAACACGACAAGCGGCGAGAAAATCAATAAAACCTGTGCTTTTCAACAGCACCCTTCACACCAAAGAGTGACCACGACAAGCGACGAGCCGAGAATCAATAAAACCTGTGCTTTTCAATAGCACCCTTCACAAAAAAGAGCGACCTACGACAAGCGGCGAGAAAAATCAATAAAACCTGTGCTTTTCAATAGAGCCCTTCACACCAAAGAGTGACACGACAAGCGACGCGAGAAAATCAATAAAACCTGTGCTTTTCAACAGCACCCTTCACACCAAAGAGAGACAAGCGACGCGAGAAAATCAATAAAACCTGTGCTTTTCAATAGAGCCCTTCACACCAAAGAGTGACACGACAAGCGACGAGAGAAAATCAATAAAACCTGTGCTTTTCAACAGCACCCTTCACACCAAAGAGCGACCGACAAGCGGAGAGAAAATCAATAAAACCTGTGCTTTTCAATGAGCCCTTCACACCAAAGAGTGACACGACAAGCGTTTACCTGAGAGAAAATCAATAAAACCTGTGCTTTTCAATAGAGCCCTTCACATCAAAGAGCGACCGCGACAAGCGGCGAGAGAAAATCAATAAAACCTGTGCTTTTCAATAGAGCCCTTCACACCAAAGAGTGACACGACAAGCGACGAGAGAAAATCAATAAAACCTGTGCTTTTCAACAGCACCCTTCACACCAAAGAGCGACCGACAAGCGGCGAGAGAAAATCAATAAAACCTGTGCTTTTCAATAGCACCCTTCACACCAAAGAGTGACACGCGACAAGCGGCGAGAATCAATAAAACCTGTGCTTTTCAATAGCACCCTTCACCAAAAGAGCAAATTACCACCAGCGACGAGAGAAAAATCAATAAAACCTGTGCTTTTCAACAGCACCCTTCACACCAAAGAGCAACACGACAAGCGGCGAGAGAATCAATAAAACCTGTGCTTTTCAATAGCACCTTCACACAAAAGGGTGACACGACAAGCGGCGAGAGAAAATCAATAAAACCTGTGCTTTTCAATAGCACCCTTCACGCAAAGAGTGACACCAAAAGCGACGAAAATCAATAAAACCTGTGCTTTTCAGCACCCTTCACACCAAAGAGCGACACGACAAGCGACGAGAAAAAATCAATAAAACCTGTGTTTTCAATAGCACCCTTCACACCAAAGAGTGACACGACAAGCGGCGAGAGAATCAATAAAACCTGTGCTTTTCAATAGCACCCTTCACAAAAGAAGAGCAACGACCAAAGCGACGAGAGAAAATCAATAAAACCTGTGCTTTTCAACAGCCCTTCACACAAAAAGAGTGACCGCGACAAGCGGCGACGAGAAAATCAATAAAACCTGTGCTTTTCAATAGAGCCCTTCACACCAGAGTGACACGACAAGCGGTTTAGAGAAAATCAATAAAACCTGTGCTTTTCAATAGAGCCCTTCACACCAGGAGACACGACAAGCCACGAGAGAAAATCAATAAAACCTGTGCTTTTCAAGAGCCCTTCACACCAAAGAGTGACACGACAAGTTTAATGCAGAAAATCAATAAAACCTGTGCTTTTCAATAGCACCCTTCACACAAAGAGCAACCGACAAGCGACGCGAGAAAAAATCAATAAAACCTGTGCTTTTCAACAGCACCCTTCACACCAAAGAGAGACACGACAAGCGACGCGAGAGAATCAATAAAACCTGTGCTTTTCAACAGCACCCTTCACACCAAAGAGAGACCGCGACAAGCGGCCGCGAGAAAAATCAATAAAACCCTGTGCTTTTCAATAGAGCCCTTCACACAAAGAGTGACCCACGACAAGCGGCGAGAAAATCAATAAAACCTGTGTGGCTTCAATAGCACCTTCACAAAAGAGTGACACGACAAGCGCGAGAGAATCAATAAAACCTGTGCTTTTCAATAGCACCCTTCACACCAAAGAGCAACACGACCAGCGACGTCACCACGACACAAATTCCAAAGCGAGTGATGAAAAAAAAAAAATAGAACCGGTTCCCATTTCTGCAAATTTGTCGCGCAACAACTACACAACTGAGCAACCAGAGAACAGCTTCATGTTATGTGGTTTGAAATCAAGCCCTGTTTCACTTTCACTCAAAATGGAGGTGAAGATCATGCTTGCATCATCTAATTTTAATGACCTTTTTGACAAGAGTCAAAGCAATTATAAAAACATCGAAGCCAAAAACGTAATATGAGAATCGATTTCTAATGCTCTTATCTTGCTCTTAATTGTATTATTACTTGTACTGTGATACTTGAAATGTATTTGCTTACGATTGTAAGCCGCCCTGGATAAGGGCGTCTGCTAAGAAATAAATAAATAATAATAATAATAATAATGATCTGGGAATCGATTTCTAATGACCTGGGCATGCCTGGTTTGTATAATTTCATCTAAATCCGGCGCGTTTGATGTCTGTGGAATAACAGCAGTAATAATAAGAGCTCTTCCTCTTCTCAACCAGCCATTTTCTATTGCGTTTGTTTGTTAGTAATCATACTTTCTGAAAGATTTGGCAAATTTCCAGCTGTCGCGTCGTGTCTGTGATCTCTTCTGGTGTGCATGGTGTTTTCACAGTGAATTCGTCGTGTCGCCCCAGTAAAAATCGCAGCGGGTCTGGTGTGTGAAGGCCTTAACCTAAAAAAAAAAAACTTTTCCAGTGCAGTTGGGCAATGTCCCTCCTTCCTGACTTGTATCTCGCATTGATTTGTTCTGAATACTTTAAACCCACCCCAACTACTGAGTGACAGCAGATTCCTACATTTCTATTGGAGGACTGTACCATGTGTGCAAGGATTAAAACAAGATTACAATTACTAGAAGCGGAGGGTTGATCTTGCTTGCGAGATTTAAAGCTATATTACAGTTCCATCACAGGGAGTATTTACATGCTCCTGGAATTTAAAACTGAATAAAATTGTGTCGAAATGTAAAAAAAATGGCTAAACACACAGAACGTGACATTAAGGATTTCACTGAGGAACCAAGGAAAGAAGGTACAACTTAATTGTGCAAGTACTGTCGAGTTACTATATATATATATTGACAGAAAAAAACACCCAAGCATTTTGGAAAGTAACCGAAAACAATAATTTCACACAGTATATAAAAAGCAAAAACCCGGGGAAAAAACTATTTACATAAAACTCGAAAATAGCTAAAGAAAAAGAAAAAAAAGCACCGAAAAATGAAATTAATAAAAACCGAACAGAAGTCTAAACACAGGACACGAAAATTGTAAAGACACACTGATGAGAGAGAACATTTCAGAGTTTATTTCCAGGGAACTGGGTACAGCTGGTGTGTGTGATTCTTTTACTGAAACAAGTATTCTGCAAAAAGCTGATGATGTAAAGAAAAAGTGGAAAATCCTCTGGTGTGAAAGGCAGCGTTGCAGCGAAAGTTTCATTTTATTGCAGGACAAAGCCCATCGTGCCTGGTGTGGGTAAAGAGGGAAGCTCCAATTCCTGCCCATTTAAACTTATTGAACCAAAGTGTACCAGTTTTAAAAACACACCGACTCAAATGAGAACCTTTGTTACTTTAATATTAACATAAACATTTCTTATTAAAAGGAACAAAAAAGCAACAAGACAAAGAACAATGTGACTGCAGACTCATTTACAAAGTCAGCAAACACCTTCAAAATACTCGCTGAGGAAGCCTTGTAAAACTAGTAAATCTATACTTACGTAATAAGAGGGCTGTGTTTGCATTGTCTTCACCATCTTTTTACCATGTGGTTGATGCTTGTTGCTGCAAGAAGACAGTCATTCAAATGTTTATCACTGGGAGATGTGCAAAGTTTTGATTTGCTGATACCCATCGATGTTTTCAGAACGTTGCTTATACCCATCGATGTTTATACCCATCGATGTTTTCAGAACGTTGCTATGCTGCAATTCTATCAGGTCTTCTTTAAATTAGCTTTGGTTACCTCTGAATGCAGACTCGCTAAGCAGGTAGGATTGATCCTTTTCCTTGTAGCTTGAGGTTAAGTGTTCATATGATGGTCTTTCATCATTCAGGGATGAGTAGATCAAATCGGCTCTTCTCTTCCAAACAATCTGATGGCAGAAAGCAGCTCCATGAAATGAGTCAACACCTGACCACGACCGAGTCATCCTAATTCTGCATGAGCACCCAACCACTGTCACGAGTTTCCTGCTCCTCAACTAAAAGTTTGAGCTCTCTGTGTTGGAGGGAGTGTGTAACGATAAAGGTCACCAAGCCACAACCTCCTTTGTAGTTTTCAGAGATGCTTTCCATAACTTGCAGGACAGGTTTTCCTGGTGTATTTTGCAGGGATATGAAAAGAAATGTGGAATCTCAAGTCAATATTTTTACCTGTTACTTCACTAAATGTCATCAGTTTATTGTAAATACCCTCTCTTTGCGTGTGGCCAGTAATGGGCAGTAATGTATGCATTTCCTCCACAAATTTTTCACTACAGTAAAAATACACCCAAACAATTAACTGTGCAGTGTCTGAACTATCAAAAAAAAATGGGCGTATCTCATGAATAGTGATAGCCCCAGGCATCAGAGATAACACGGCCATAAGGAAACAAGCTAGCTGCTGCTGCATCCATCGCTCAGAGAATATCACGGACATTTGCAGAGCTTTTTCCAGATGTTATAGTAATAAAATAATGACTTGGATCGCATTATCGAGGAGTTTGGTGATAAAACAAGTGATCAGGAGATGATTGATCGGTATGTACGACTATTATTATTATTTATTTCTTAGCATATGTGAAAACTATAGCGAACGAGGGGTGGGGCGGGGCTGGAGATGCAGTATTGAGTGTCCTGTTGATATGCCTTTTAAACCTGTTTGACTGTGAAAAAAATACTTTTAAAACAGCGTGTCTAAAATAAACTGCGTGTGTGAAAACAAATTAGCCCTGACGCGCTGAATACAGAGGGTTAAGGATATTACTTTTAGGCTCTGTCCACACTACATAACCGATCTCGAGAACTGTATTCAAAAACGTTTTAATTAAACCAGCTCAAACATTAGCGACCACACTGAAGTACCGTTTCATGTTTAGTCGGGCGTAATGCGTACACACACTAATGCTATTAGAATAGTTTGTTACAGTTCCTAGCAACGCAATGAACATTGGAAATGAATATGATAGTATCCCACTGTGCACTTTATTTTATTTTAAACATAATGTGTTCTGCCCCATATTAACAGAGGTCCATATTGCTAAGAAATAAAACAAGTATTTTGGAAAAAAAAAGTAAATGCTAACACACACACAAGTAAAGCTTGAAATTTTCAGATTTTATTTTTAATCAGGTGACAAATTTAGCTGATTCTGTTTCATAATTAAACTCTGAAAAAGCTGTTAACTGCAAAACAATCTGTCAAAGCTGAAGTTTTTTTGCTAAGCAGTCAGCATCTTCAGGGGATTCTCATGAGGATTGCTCATCTGCATCTCAGCCATCTACTTCTGACTACGAGTACTACAGTGACCGAAGCAGCTGCAAGCAGCAATGCACAAAAACACAAACGAAAAATACGTTCTTATAATTTTGAATGGGAGATTAAGTATTCATTACTTTACTGTGTGTGAAAGAGCTGCTGGGCAAAAAAAAAAAAATCATATACGCACGGATATACAGTTTTTCAAGAATCTTCACTTAAAAGACACGGCGATGCTGTTGCTGTTATTGGAATGTAGAAAAATATTACAACACATGTATATCTATACACAGACAGAGATTTTTTAAATTACTACATGCCACAGAGTTTAAACGTTCAGAAAAATGTACCAAAATGCACATCCCTGGAGTTTCTTAGCCTTTGTGTTAAAATGTATATTTGATGGATGGGTCGCAAAATTTTAGGCATGTGCGTTTCAGGAACGCATGAACAGAAAAGCTAGCGCGACCTCTGTATATGTGTGTGTGTGTGTATATATATATATATATATATATATATATATATATATATATAGGTGCTTGATGAGCCAAGTTGATTTTGTTATAATGATTAGTATTTTTTGTATTATTATTTATTTCTTAGCAGACGCCCCTTATCCAGGGTGACTTACAATTGTTACAAGATGTCACATTATACAGATATCACCTTTTTTTTTTTTTACAATTACCCATTTAAACTTTTTTTTTTTTTTTTTTTTTTTTTTTTTTACTGGAGCAATCTGGGTAAGTACCTTGCTCAAGGGTAAAGCAGCAGTGTTCCCCACGTGGGATTGAACCCACGACCCAAAAGCTGCCCAGAGCTGCGTTGTCCTCCGACGCTGTAGCTCTGAGGCGGCTGCACTGATCTGCTGCGTGTAAAGAAGGCGGGCGACTGACGGCACACGCCTGGAGGACAGCGTGTGTTCATCTTCGCCTCCTGAGTCAGGCGCAGGGGTGGTAGCGGTGAGCTGAGCCTAAAAAATAATTGGGCATTTCAAATTGGGGAGAAAATAATAAATAACCAATTGGCAACGACTAAATGTATTAAAAAAAAAAAAAAAATGACGATATATGACTCCTTAGACATGCGTACATTTTAAATCCAGTCATTTGAAACCACTCAAGTCGTTTCCCACCAGCCTTCTGGTCGGAAGATCACCCAAATGTTTCGATCTAAGCGTCATGGTACTGCAGATCATCACCACTGTATTTAGCAGCGCAGAAAAAAGCTAAACGGCGTCTCCGCTGGTTTTGCAGAAAAGAGCACAGCTGTGCTTGACAAGCTCTCGATCGATTACGTCCTGTACTTTCATCCAAACACAAAACAAAAACACAGCCTCCATGTTCTCACACAAAACCTCCCGATCGGCACGCAATGACGGCCCGAGTTCGGTTTGTTTAAACAGGGAGGCACTCACTTCAGTAATAAAAGGTGTGTGTGTACAACAAACAACCACAGTGAGTGCAGTGTTTGCTCCAGGACTTACAGACTGAGGGTCAATGTGTCCCCACTCTAAATTTTAGGGGGACATTTTCTTCAGTGAGGGGGTCAATATGTTTGATAATTCAGTACCAACCACCATTTCTTATTTTTGTTTGTTTTAAATATGTCAGCAGAGTTTACTGACCTTTTGTTTCTGAAGAACAAAAAATAAAACTGTAAAGATGTAGATACAACCAAGGTGTCTCTATAATGCTCACTGTCACTTTTGGGGAAAATATTGGGAAATGTGTCACAGTGATGCTGGTGTATCACGAAGTAGAGGATATTCACTGTACCAAATCACATTAGAACAGGGGTTTTCAATCTTTTTAAGCTACGTGCCTCTTTCCAAAAAATGTAGTCCACCGTGTACCCCTATCTGAGATAGTCATAATAAAATGAAAACAGAAAATAACACGATACAACAAAACGCACAAGCCTTGGAGTGTGTGATGGATACAATTATAAAAGTTACAGTATTATAAAAGAAAAAAATATATTATATTCACTTTTGGCTAAAAAATAGTCCCTCAAACAGGTTTCTAGTTGTTGGAAACATCAACATCATTTTATTGTAAATATTAATTAATTAAAATCAACAAAGCCTCCCTGCTAGCCTCAGTCACTCCGAAATGACATGGGACTATTCCGTGATAGCAAATGGCAATCATGTATTTTCATTGATAATAAAATTACAGAAAAGGCGGCAAAGAAAAGTTCACTATCCACGGCTCTCTACAGCTGACCTCATTACGAAAACATTATTGGCATTTTTAAATGCTTGGTGACTAAAACGTACAGTACTGATGTTAATTAAAATAATAATAATAATAATAATAATAATAATAATAATAATAATAATAATAATAATAATGACGCTTACCTACCAGACGTAACGACTTGTCAAATTAGACCGCATGGCAATACTTTGGTTTCTGATTGGCCATACATTATGTATTTTGAAATGAACCAACAGTACTTAAGTTAGAATAAACTTTAATCGGGTCACTGAAAAAAAAAAAAATATCGATTTACAGGCATGAACACACACAGGAAATACAATGAGTTAAAGACTAGGCTTTTAGTTTTTAAAAATATGTAAAAAAAAAAAAAAAAAAAAAAAAGAAAGAAATTTTAAAAAATGTATCTCAAAGTCAGACTGCAGTAACCGCCGAATTGTTTATATGACATTTAAACAACAGGGCTTATTTAAAACATACATATTTAATATGTAAATTAGTCGTGTGTGCACTGAACGCTCTGTCACAGCACATCAGTCTGGTGTTAGCGATTAAACATTGATTACATGACAAAAGTTTGCAATAGATTGGTAAATGGTACTAGAAATAAATAAATAAATAATAATAATAATAATAATAATAATAATAATACTAAATAAAATGCATTGTTCGCCATTTCAGAATTTTTCTCACGTACCCCAGTTTGAAAACCGCTGCATGAGAAGAAACCACATTACCAACAGATACAGTTTAATAGTAGTAGTATTTAAATGCCATTGTCCTGACTGGTAAATTCTTACCTTCCAGCTGCCCCTTTATTTTGACAATTTCCCAATCGAAAATTGCATTTTTTTTCCTTGACATTTTTCATTCTTAGCCCTCAAGTAAATATTTTGGACAGTTTTCAAAACATTTTTTGCTTTATTTTTACAACACACGTTGATGTTGTTGATATGATAAATGCGTATATCTGCTTCAGGTACTCTGTATTTAATTTTTACCTTAGGTTACTTTTTTTTTTTTTTTTTTAAACCAATGATGCGGTTTTCGTTTCACAAAGCTACTGCACTTTGTCTATAAACTGCACTGCAGTACGCAGAAGTACACATTCCTCCCATTCACTTGCTAGGTCACTCCATATCTCCAAACACCAGACAGATATTTTGTCTAGAAAATAGATAAGTTTACAGTGGATGAATTTCACAGTATTTCACGCCGGGCCATGTTGTTAACAAGCCTGATGTTGTCGTCCGGGCTTTACTGTGAAACTGCCTGTGTAACCAGGGAGGGTGTGTGAGCGCATTCTACTGGACTGGAGAATAAAACACGGGAGTTTAATTATGAGAACGCAAGTGTAAACAAACAAGTAAAAAAGATTAGCCTGTCGCCAGACATGTCATGGTAATACAACATACATTAATATACTGCGTATTGGTATTGCGTCTGGTCTGGGAAGTGGGACACACGGGCGCGTTAAGAGAATTTCAGCGGGACATTTTTTATTTCAGGGGGGCATTGGCGCGGCCTAACGCGAACACTGCGAGTGCCGTTTGTAAATACGGTTGTTGAGCCAACTGCAGTGTGTGTGTGTGTACGCAGCCTAACACACACCTCTGTGCAATAAACAGAGGCTGTCCAGCACCTCAATGCAGCAGTATTTGCAGCGCTATGCATCCTCCTCCTCATCTGACCCACTGCTATTTTTGCTTTTTGTACACTTTGATACATTTGTTTTCTTTTGAATATTCATAAAATGATTTACGTTTTCTCCTCATTCTTCATCCACTAAAAATATTATATTTTTGTGTAAGTATTTCAATTTCGTTTTTTGATCAAGCTAGTACAGTTACCACGCCCAGCAATTACCACAATAATCATGAGGCTGAAGTTGGCTTCTTATTCGCAAGCTTTTAAATGCATACATGTATTTGTCTACGTTGAAGAAGTAACCTTGCATTTAAAGGGTTAAATCACTTTGGGCCACCGATTTCTCTGCAGGTACCTGAAGAGGGGCACCCCCTCTGCAAGCCCCACTTGTATTTAGCCCGGCCCAACGTGGTTTATTGGGGCAGAACAGAGGGCAAACATGCCACATATACCAATTGCACAGCTTCTTCGCTAGAAAAAGCTTTGCATTTAAAGGGTGAAATCACTTTGGGTCGCAGAGAAAGGTACCTGACAAATATTGAATAGTAAACAGAAATCGGGTATTAATCATTAAAAACCGACGTTCAGTTAATATCCTGAATATATAAACAAGTTGCAAAACATTTACTATTAAAAATCAAATTTGAACGGGCTTTCCTGCTGTCGGGGCGTTAGTATAAGCTATTTAAAACAATCACATATTAAAATGTATTCTAGTAAAATATGACAATATAAATTCACACTAATGTGTCTAATTTGACTTAAAAAAAGTAAGTTATGTAGGCTTAAAAAAGTAGCAGTGTACAGAATTATTTTACAATACTTGTTAACTGCGTTAAAAAAATAACTAAACAAGGATACAAATCAAATTTGCTTGATAAATAGGAATCTGATAAAGTACTGCTATTATATAAAAAAGTTTATATATATATATATATATATATATATATATATATATATATATATATATATATATATATATATATATATATAATCACGGAAAAGCCACATTTCCAACTGCGTTTCATAAATGTGCAAAATGGCGGCGTATTTTCCAGTCCCTGTTCTATTTCGATAAAATACAACTTATAATTTATACGCTGTAGACTTATAGTCTAAATATTCTATTTTATAAAATTGTTCTCTCACCTTACAAGATTGCTCCCTGTTCGACAGCAAACTGTATTCGTGTGTCTCTGTTGACACGCAGAGCAGCACACACACCCTGCGGGTGAGTCACACAGGACTGACTGGCAGGCAGTATGCCAAAGGGAAATATCAATCATATTCATGTGTCAAAGTTATTACATTCTGCTCTAAATGCATATAGGAGGATATAGAATCTTTAAAGCGTATAAAAAAATAAAATAAAACAAAGTGTTACTTTAATGAAAATATATAATCAGTCATTTAATATAAAGGCCTAGTATTTTTATTTTATTTTATAATTATGCATGTATTTATTTGTATGTACCGGTATTTGTTATTTCCTTTACTTGTGTCAATATGTTTTTCATCTGATTGTTTTACTTTTTCTTCCTAAATGGATTTTCAAGATGTTTTATTGTAAAATATTCATTCATATATGAATAGCTGTTATTGTTTAGAATTCCTGTTGCGCGGATTGGCTTCCCTCTGTAACACATGACGCGGCTAGCAGAGCGCAGCTGCAGACACGTGTCCCATATCGAAGGGGTTTCTTTTAGATCATTCTGGATTTGTTTATGAAGGACGTGAAAGAAAAAACTTAAGAAAAACGAATTCCATGAACAAAAGCTCACATAAAAATGCAAGTCTGCGGTGTGGGAATCATTTGTTGTAATAGTGGACAAAGAAGGAAAACACGTTTTGCAAAACACACATTTGACATCTCAATTCCATTTGCTCTTGTGTTAAGTTTGTAATAAAATCGCGCATTTACGAGATCGTAATTCAGTTCATTTGATTTTCAGATAATGCATACATGCCAACAGTCCCTATATGGTCGGGACAGTCCCGATTTCCTAGCAAATGTCCCGCGTCCTGATGCATATGAAGAAAGTCCCGATATTTACCCATATCGGGACTTATTTTTAAGAAATAAATAATAATACTATTGAAAATGTTGTTGTTATTATTATTATTATTATTATTATTATTATAAACAGTGTGTAAAAAATGCTTCCACCGCTGCACAGCTTTTCACACCCAAACACATATGCGTGAATCGATTACGTAAATGACTGCTCGCCGGTACACTGACCGCAACAGAACCGGGTGAAGCGACCTTTGACCTAGAACCCGTGAACGTGAGCACAAACTAACGTCACAGATATGTCTGTCAGAAGTTCTATAACAATAAATCATGCCAAATTATTATTTGTTTATTTAGCAAACGCCTTTATCCAAGGCGACTTACAGAGACTAGGGTGTGTGAACTATGCATCAGCTGCAGAGTCACTTACAATTACGTCTCACCCGAAAGACGGAGCACAAGGAGGTTCAGTGACTTTTATTATTATTTATTTCTTAGCAGACGCCCTTATACAACAGCAGTGTTCCCCAACTGGGATTGAACCCACAACCCTCCGGTCAAGAGTCCACAGCCCTAACCACTACTCCACACTGCTGCTCAGGGTCACACAATGAGTCCGTGGCTGAGGTGGGATTTAAACTGGGGACCTTCTGGTTACAACCCCTTTTCTTTAACCACATCCTCCTTATATCTCAAATATATCTCTAGACCTCTCAGGCAAATGTGTTAGACTGCATTGCTTTGTATACGGACTAGTTTGTTCCAAGTGCTTACAACTTTGTAGTTGTAGTTGTATTTCACGCTAGTAATGTGAAACCTTTTTTTTTTTTTTTTTTTAATTTGTGATCTACTTCGAGCAATCAAACGTGTGCGTGTGTGTGCATGGTGTTACAGGATTTGTTGTCCTGGGTGTTTATTATTGTGTTATGCTGTACTGGTCCTTCCTGACTGCTGTCCAATTGCAGGACGTGTTTAGACCGGGTGTAATGAAAAGCTAGAGTTAAGGGGATACTGTTCCTGTTCCAGTTCAGTTGATTGCTCGCAGGCTTACAGTGTGGACGGTGACAAAAGCACTCGCTCTGCGCAGGAGCTAGAGCAATTCACGGTGCTGAAAGGTAATTGTACCGCCATCCTGTTACTTAAGAAATCCAGTCCAGCATTGCAATAACTGCTGTCGTGTGGATTTACATACCCTCACCTCAATAATATTAACATTATATATTAATAACTTACCAGCACAATAATATTATTAAACAAACAGGCACAAGGTATATAGAAATCGCAGCTTTATTACATCAGCTTAGATTCTCTCCTGCACCAGTTCTCTGTGCATGGAAACATTTTTATGAGCCATCTGCGAAAACAGCACAAGAACTTTACACACAGCTAATTTACATCTCAACCCCCACCTTTCCCCTTCATTTGCATGACGTCGGGTGAAAGCCGGGTTTTCTCAAGTAAAATAAACTGAGCGAATGGAAACCTGAAAAAGCATTTTGCACAAGACATTTTTCTCAAGCAAATATGTCGATTTAAAAAAAAAAAAAGACTCCACCAAACACTGCAATCCATAAAATAATAATCACTACTAATGAAATACCATTCATTCAATAAACTAATGATGACACTCATAGCCCAGTGTGTAAATGCTTGGGAACATACTCATGCATACACTAACTTTCAAACTAGCATAAATTCATAGAGATTTCTAAAGCTAATGTAAAAGGCATGATGCCAGCGCCTCTTCCCTTGTAGCAATTGAACTGCTGGTGACACATTTGCTTTTTATATTTTCATATTTCAGCACATGCATCAGTGATGTGATATCCATCAAAGTTCCTTTGAAATGCACAATCAGGTGTTCAGTGGGAGCAGTGGTCACGCTTCATTTGAAGTGCTGCTTGTTTAGTCTATTAACTGTTAGCAACGAGCTCATTAAAACTATCAAACATTGTTCATTGTGTTCTTAATGGTTGGTTAATTAAAAAAGAACCTATTTATGTACTAATAACGCCATATTATTGGAGTTTGGAGGTTTGTTTAAAGGGACTATTGAAGCTAGTACTGTAGTAATGTTTAGCAATGAGATCAGGTTTTGTTTTATTAGCGTACACTCACTAGGAATTGCCGCATGCTCTTATACTTGAGTATGTGCTGTTTTCTGTGCAGATGCAGTTACTCCTTTGGTTTCATATAGAAGCGTATGCACCTGCAATTGAGTGTAAAGCAAGATGTGGAGGCTCACATGTTCATATATTGCATTACAAGAAAAACACCATGTTTATTCTTTCTCTTTGAATTCCAAATGTTGTAATCTTTTTAGTTTATAATAATAATAATAATAATAATAATAATAATAATAAGAAGAAGAAGAAGAAGAAGAAGAAGAAGAAGATATTTTTATATAGCGCCTTTCATAGTGGACCACCATCACAAAGCGCTTTACAGAGGTAGGCTGTGAATTGTGCATTATATGCAGAGTCACTTACAATAGGACATTGATTTAACGTCTCAACTGAAGGACGGAGCACAAGGAGGTTAAATGACTTGCTCAGGGTCACACACAGTGAGTCAATGGCTGGGATTGAAGCTGGACCCTTCTGGTATCAAGCCCCTTTCCTTAACCACTGGACCATCTTGGCCTCAGCAATAACTTTAGGAACATCATAATATAAGAAAAGTTCTGAACAAGATCAGGGAATTTAGCACATTGATACTTTTCTAGTAGCTGACTGATCCCTGACTTTCATCTAGTTGGCTTTTAAAGACATCCTAAGATTCTGCAGTAACACCGTTCTAGTGACCCATTTCAAACACTCCCAATTCTGTGAGAAGAAGCGTCTCCTCTAATCCTTCTTTGTTCCAGGCTAAATAGATACAGTTCCCTTGTGTGTTGATTGTCTGTTAACTCCACTGCAAGGGATGTTGCCCAGTCATCAACAATTGCTGCTGCAGAATCACTTCCAATAGGACCTCGGTTTTACATCTCATCCAAAGGACAGAGCACAAGGAGGTTAAGTAACTTGCTGTGAAAAGATGTGTCTCCTACCCTCTGTCCTAAGTCTGTCTCCACTCAGTTTATAACTGTGGACTCTAGTCCTAGTCTCTCTGCTGTGCTTGAAAGAGTGACTACAGTTAACTTAAACTTTTTAAAACCTATAGTCTCCTCTAATCTTTTTTTTTGTTCCAGACTAAATAGATTTAGTTCCCTCAACTGTTGTCTCAACATATTTAGGGTTGGTTGAGTGTACAAGGAAAACAACTGACTCTGGAGAGGAGTTACCAATCAATGCCAGCACACTGGAGATCCAGAATTCAGAACACAGAACCAGGGAGGACATTCGGCCCATCAGTGCAGCAGCTGATTGATCTCGAAACTGTTAAGTCGGGTCTTAAAGGATCCCAGCCCCAACAACATGACTTGGTAACCCATTCCATCCCCTCACCACACTCTGTGAGAAGGTGTCTCCTACCCTCTGTCCTATCTCTATCCACTGTGTGGTCCAGTGGAGGCTGTGTGGTCCAGTGGTTAAAGAAAAGGGCTTATAACCAGGAGGTCCCCGGTTTAAATCCCACTTTAGCCACTGACTCATTGTGTGACCCTGAGCAAGTCCTTAACCTCCTTGTGCTCCGTCTTTGAGGTGAGGCGTAATTGTAAGTGACTCTGCAGCTGATGCATAGTTCACACACCCTAGTATCTGTAAGTCACCTTGGATAAAGGCGTCTGCTAAATAAATAAACAATAACACTTAATTTCCAGCAGTGTCCTCTGGCCCTGGTGTCAGTGCTATGCTTGAGGTATTAGTTTGGGTTAACTTTGTCAACACCTTTGAAGTTTTTAAAGACTTCAGTTGAGTCCGCCTAACTCTTCTTTGTTCAAGCTAAACAAATTCAGTACCCTCTTCACAGCTCATTCCTTTAAGCCCTGGGATTAGCCTTCATCTTTATGATTGCTTCCCCGTTGCTGGTAGAAATGAGTCACAACACCAAAGTCTTTCTTTCAAAACCTATTGGGTATTTCAATCCTACTTTTTTCCCCACTAAAAAGAGACTTAATAATACAATTGTGAAATGTTTCAATAAGAAATATGCACTCCAACAGCTGACAATTCCAGAGAATGCTTCATTTTGCATGACTGATAACTAATCATTCTATTTCCTTTAATACTGTATATGGGGCCCCCTGTCTGCACCTGCTGACCCCAGCACTGATCCTGCTCTGTGTTAAGAGAACAATGGAGATCACTGACACTGTGTCATAGGATATAGAGGAAATAGTTTTCAAGTGAAGTATGGAAATTTGGAAGAGGAGGGCATCACACAATATCACAGTGTAAAGAAAGAAAGGGTTCTTGATGAGGGTTCAGTGGTGAAGGAGTGCATTTGCCTGGGAGAGGGTATAAAACAGAGCAGGGTGGAGGGACCAGAGCAGCTGAAGAGTGGAAAAGCAGCATCAGCACCTTGTCAAGATGAAACCCTGGACTACAAGAGCCATTCTCCTCTCCATCCTGACAGCATGGCTTCTGTCAGGGGCTGGTAAGACTGCCTTTATCCTGAGTAACATGGGGAGGGAGGGAGGGATTGCATTGATTGCCTTCAACCTAAACTAAATGGGGGAAGAGATGGCAGCCTTCCACCGCATAGGCGCCTAACCCACGGGTCAGAAGGGGCACGTGCCCCTGCACTTTGAATATGGGGGACAAACTATATATTTTGGCCTTCCACTTTTCTTCCTTCATTATATATGTATTGCGTTTGACATTGGTTTTGTCTTTAAAGGTTTAAAATAAAATAAAAAAATGAAAGCTAACAACAAAAGTATGCTGCATTAAACCACACAGGTTTAATGCAGCATACTTTTTACCTCACGACTGCTTGGAAGCAGAGCACTCCTTTCTGCCTCCTTCTCCTCAGCAGCCCTGAGCAAACTGACTGCCCTCTTTAAATACCCTGCACCTGGTTCCTAATTTAACAATAATTACCAGGTGCAGGGGATAATAATAAAAAACAATTAATAAATTAAATAAAACAATAAAATAAAACAATTAAATTAAACAAATGTGCATTCCGCACATGTTTTTTCTTCAGGGAGGCTTTAACCCCCTCCCTGCTGTCTTACAGAAGTTAGCAGGCTACTGTTGCTGCGGGGCTATGAACGAGTTTAAGATCAATTTCCACCAAAATCTTTTATTTCATTTAACTTAGATTAAGTAACTATAGCAAATAGTTTCATTTCAAAATCACATAAGCTGATTTAATAATAATAATAATAATAATAATAATAATAATAATAATAATAATAATAATAAACTTTATTTTTGTATAAGCCCCTTAAAAGCAATCATCTCAGAGCGCTTCACAATTAATAGTACAGCAATAAATAAACAGATTATACATTAAAAAAGCAAGGAAATAAAACAATCATAAAATCATAAAAACGCCTTTCTAAAAAAAGTAAGTCTTTAAATTAGCTTTAAAAACACTCAGAGAAGCTGAGTCCCTGATCTCTAGTGGAATAGTGTTCCATAATTTGGGGCATAGCAACAGAAGGCCCTGTAAGCCCATAGGCGCGGGCGAGCAGAGGGGACACACAGCAATCTGAGATCAGCAGAGCGGAGTTGCGGTAGGAGTGTAAAAAAGATAAAAAGATCTGACAGAGAAGTCGGAGCTAGCCCATGAAAAAGCCTTATATGTCAGCATTAAAATTTTAAAATCAATTCTAAACCTGATAGTTGGCTACAATAATTATTTTCATTAAAAACGTGTAACTTTTGTTCATTGCTGATATTAATGTTCAGCTTTCATATCGAAACTTGTGTACTTGCTAATAATTTAAACTCCCTTTAATTTAATAATAAACATTGACGGTAAAGTTATATTATGTCCATAAATGATT
Organism: Huso huso; assembly: GCA_036884735.1. Classification (NCBI taxonomy): domain Eukaryota; kingdom Metazoa; phylum Chordata; class Actinopteri; order Acipenseriformes; family Acipenseridae; genus Huso; species Huso huso. The sequence continues at coordinate 984,847 of CM072694.1, read as the reverse complement.
CTGAAAATGTAGAAATAAAATAGCTCATTGTTTACAATTAAAAAACACTGGATGTCCGTTTTAGTATCATAAAACACGTTTTCATGCCTAGTAAAAAGATTTATTGACTATTGTTTGCATTTTTTATAATCTGTCGATTTGAATGTATTTGTTCACATTTATTTAGCCTGGTTTTAAAAACGCTGTTCAGATGTATGTGTTGTTTTCAGTCGCTGTCATAAGTATGATGGAGTGAGCTATCGTGAATCATGCTACTTTCACGATGTGTTCTGTATATCTGTTTAAGCTATTTCAGTTTGCTGCTATTTCCATAAGCTGTGAAACAAAAGGTCTAGCGTCAGAGGAGGTCTGCCTCTTAAAGACATAACAATAACACATTTCAGATAGTTATAATGCTGTAAACCAGCCTAGCAGGTAATCCAGCGTTATTCATGTCTGTCTAGATGAGTCTGCTGAAGTACTTTAAAAAGCAGCTCAAGTCAGTAGCAGGGTAAAAGGAGCCGGTGCCTCCGCATGCACAGGTGGAAGAATCTCAGGTCTGGATGGGGATTTAGGTAGTTCAGTATTTTCCTAAATGCTGCACTATTGAATAATCAACTTACCATAAGAATATCCTTCTTTGTTCTTAATTTGTACATTGCCATTTAAAAGAATGATTCCACCCCCTCCATTTCCTCTGTGTGCAGATGCAAGGAGCCTCCTTGAGGACTCTGAAGAGCTGGGAGATGATGATTACCAGGCCAGCAAGAGAGAACTGGGTAAGATCCATTCTTCCAGAACTCAATCCCTTATTCTCAACACAGAGGTTTGTCTACTTGTCTTGGGGTTTGATTTGATGAGCCTGTACTCCACCAGAATAAGACACAGCATTTAGAGAACTTGAAAACTCCCATGTGTTGCATCAACCACCTCCCACCATGGGGACCCCTTATTTACCCCTAAGAAATAAGAGGTTGATTCAGACCACAAGGTGTAAGATGCAGCTGTGGCTTATCCACGTGAATAGCTAATTTAATTCTAATTTATAAGAACTTAATAGAAATGAAACAGTCATAAAGAGTAAATATTTAAATATACTTGGGGGAATTTCCCTTCGGGTCGATCTTGCCTCCTGCTCATTCTTTGTTTTACACTTTGGGGCCAATGATGTTGTAGCTCTTCAATAAACCATTGCAGAGTGTGTTTAAAATACACTGAGATTTGAAAATGTTCATTCAGTTTGATTTACCTTTTTCACAAAATATACATATCCTTGAAACATATAGACCTGCTCTTTCATTTATTGTGCTAATATTCAAACCACTTTTTATACAGCAGATTTAATATAATAATTTATTTAAGAGATATTAAAAATGCAAACTGTTTACTTATATGTTTACCGCAAGTTGATTTATTAAAATTACTTTCCTTATATAATATGTTGCACTTTAAAGTGGTTTATTGTATATAATATTAATTCAACTATTCTACACTGTTGCAGTTATTAACAAAAGTGCAGAATTTTATGACCATAATTAATTTTTTTCAAAACAGATGCAAAAATTTTAATGAAATAAAAAAAAAAAAAATGCCAGTTTTGCTAATCGGGCCGTTTGCATTCTCCATTCCATGCTGTCATACCTTTCATAGCACTGGATACAACACAGGACTGCTCTCATTAAAAATGTAACCACAGCCTGTGTTTACAGATCTCAGCAACACTTTGGAAGACTCAGAGGAGCAGGAAGGAGCACTGGAGAACAAGAGAGTGCTGGGTAAGGAAGGAAAGAAAGAAAGAAAGAAAGAAAGAAAGAAAGAAAGAAAGAAAGAAAGAAAGAACCTTATTTGCAGGATGACAAAAAAAGCACAGTCCTGGCCAGACCAAATAATTTGTTTAGAAACTCAACCTGACTAATCATCGCTAATCATGCATAACATCAAGGGCTACTGTATATCCAGAAATCTCCTGGTTAAACCTCACAGCTCTGCACTGCAATGTAATGGGGAACTCTCTGCCTCCCTGTGTTGAGTGTCCTATGAAGCTGTGCACTGCAGTCGAGGGAATCCTTCATTGCTTCATGAAACTCTATTCTCCCTGTTTCAGAGGCAGAGGATTCAGGCGACAGTAATGCTGAACTGGACAGTGATGGACTCAAAGGAGAGCGGGAGTTGGGTGAGTCCTTTGAAAAGCACGTCTGGGTAGTGTGTGGGTACAACGTTAAACCTTCAAGAGGAACACATTGTGAATTACAGGTGAAAGACTTAAGGCCAAACCCCAGTGAATCTGAGCACATTTAGCTGCTGCTTCTCTACTGGCGCAAACACAAAGTGCCATATCTGTTTCCTAATGTACGTCTAACTGTATAAACCTATTTTTGTTTTACCTGATAGGAGACAATATGATGGAGAAAAGAGCTGACAGTGAGTACAGACGGCCTAGAGCTTCTTCTACTGAGTGTGTTTCTGTCTGTCTGTCTGTCTGTTACACTAAAGCGAGAGGAAAACACAAAGCTTGAGGGATATACACTTTGAAAAAATAATTAATCTGTTTGCATTTAACATGTGAATTTAAATGTGTTGATGCAGCACCTTTAATAAGACTTATTGTATTAATTTATTGCCTTACAGGTCAGTAAGAAGGAAAGCCCACCTGAGATATAATAACTTGACTGACTGTTCCCTTACCTTTTTATCAATCAATATTTATTTTATATAGCATCTTTCATAGTGGACCACCATCACAAAGCACTTTACAAGATAATGAGAAACAATGCAAATACATTAAATACAGTGAAATACAGGGCATAGTACATTAAACAGCAAAACAAATGCAAATACATTAAATACGGGCATATTACATTAAATACAAGGCTAGGGTGAGAATAAGATTGAGTGAAAAACCTGAAATAGAAATTTAGACAACAGCTAATAACAGATATCAGGTTTAAAGAGCATTGAAAGCAAGAGAGAACAAGCTGGTCTAGAGAGTTGATTTGAAGCGAGCGATTGTGGGAGCCGCACACACTGAAGCTGGGAGAGAGCTCCAGAGAGTCGGGGCCATGAAGCTAAAAGAGTTCTCTCCGAGTGTGGTGCGCTGTTGCTTGGGTATAACAAGCAGGTCAGAGTCAGAGGACCTCAGCTTGCAGGCAGGGACATAGCGGGTCAGCAGGTTGGAGAGATACTCTGGACCTGTGTGATAGAGGGCCTTGTAGGCAAGCAGGAGAATTTTGAGGTAGCCAGTGCAGCTGGGCAAGACAGGGGGTAATGTGATCATGTTTTTTTTCATCTGGTAAGGATCCTAGCTGCGGCATTCTGAACCAGCTGCAATCGGTTTATGGCACAAGTATGTGTGCTTCTTTTCATATGTAATGCAGACTAAAATATCTTTCTGTTAGTAAGTGCCATCACCATCTAGTGCATAGCAGTGAATTGAAAGCAGAAGGAAGCGTGATGCAGTCACTGGCTCTTCTTTAAAGACACTTTGACTGATCCAGCCTACATTATGAACATATATCTAAGACAGACAACTAGAACTGAACAGCAGCTCCTGAACTCAGGTGAAAACATCGTAACACACACTCTAACACAATGAAATCTGAAGCTCCTTACTGTTCAGCAATCTGCTTTAATGTACATTGAAATCCTAATCCAAATTTGGAGAGTTCCTCAACATGGTCAGTGTGTAAATAGAAGGGATGCAAACTACTGTTTTTTTTAATGATCTTCATGTGCTGTTTTTCTCCTGAAGTGGATTCTGAGGTGGTCCTGACACAGTCCATGGTAGTGAAGAAGGATGCCCTGTCCAAAAGATACTACAGAAGTAAGTGTGTGTCTCTCTGGAGCTGGCTTCTGGTTTGGGTGAACTGCATGGATTGTAGACTGCAGGTCAATTGATTGAAGACATTGAGAAACACTTCAGCATTACAACATATTCTACCATGGAGTGGTTTCATAGTTCTGGACAGACTGGAGGAAACACTTTGAAATGAGCCCCTTGGTGTCTTCATTAAGCCTGTAACAGCTATCAGAATCAACTGATATTCTCAGAGGAACAGAAAACATTCCAGTAAATGGAACACAAACATGAATATAAAGTGAACTATTAAATCAATAACCACTGTTTCTGTTTTTCTTTTTCTTTGGAACAGCTTTCTGTTGTAAGTATTTTATTTCATTATGGTACATTAATATGTAGAAATGAATTGTATAGATTTTTTTAGAATTGTATCTAATGGTGTATGTTTATTTCATTTCCAGATTATAGCATCTGTGCTCGTGGTAAGTGTGAATCTGATATTTTAATAAAGAGGATATGGGTTTAGAATGCAGAGCTAAATTGGGGGTCTATGCCACCCAGACCAAAAGCCTCAAATGTCTGTAACACAAGGAAGGAGTCTGTGTGCTGCAAGAGTGCTAGAATGTGAGTGTACACTACAATACAATACACATGTACTGTGCGCCTCACAAGAAATGAATACATGTTAACAATGGGGCCTCCTACAGCTGATGTTGAGAATATGGAATGGGGTATTATTGTATAATAGTATGAATGAGCTGCTCTTAATAAGAAATGACATCTTCATTTAATACATACTCACATAGTGAGGTGTTCTGTACACTGTGGGAGGGTATATAAAGAAGGAACCCTGGCTTTGGATTTTGCCAATAATAGAAATGTACAAATAGAGAGACACTCCTTTGAAATATATAGCTCTCTAATACACTACTGAGGCCCCATTCTTGTATAAAGCAGCCACTGCAGTGACTTCAAATGGACTGAACTCAATATATCACTTTTATCTTTCACAGTAAGGTACAGATGCTACTATGGTAAGTAAATGGATTCTACTTTATTTTATCCAGCAATCCGTGGGATTTATTTATTATTTTCAATCAGGGCACAAATTGTTTATCAGTGTAGCTTTGCTGAGAGACTTCAGTGGCACAGTGGATAGAGTGCTGGGCTGCAGTGTGGAAGGTAGTGGGTATGAGTAGCTCAGTGGATAGAGTGCTGGGCTGCAGTGTGGAAGGTAGTGGGTATGAGTAGCTCAGTGGATAGTGCTGGGCTGCAGTGTGGAAGGTAGTGGGTATGAGTAGCTCAGTGGTTAGTGCTGGGCTGCAGTGTGGAAGGTAGTGGGTATGAGTAGCTCAGTGGATAGAGTGCTGGGCTGCAGTATGGAAGGTAGTGGGTATGAGTAGCTCAGTGGATAGAGTGCTGGGCTGCAGTGTGGAAAGAGTAGTGGGTATGGTAGCTCAGTGGATAGAGTGCTGGGCTGCAGTGTGGAAGGTAGTGGGTATGGTAGCTCAGTGGATAGAGTGCTGGGCTGCAGTGTGGAAGGTAGTGGGTATGAGTAGCTCAGTGGATAGAGTGCTGGGCTGCAGTGTGGAAAGTAGTGTGTATGAGTAGCTCAGTGGATAGAGTGCTGGGCTGCAGTGTGGAAGGTAGTGGGTTTGAGTAGCTCAGTGGATAGAGTGCTGGGCTGCAGTGTGGGAAGGTAGTGGGTTTGAGTAGCTCAGTGGTTAGTGCTGGGCTGCAGTGTGGAAGGTAGTGGGTTTGAGTAGCTCAGTGGTTAGAGTGCTGGGCTGCAGTGTGGAAAAAGTAGTGGGTTTAGAATAGCTCAGTGGTTAGAGTGCTGGGCTGCAGTGTGGAAGGTAGTGGGTTTGAGTAGCTCAGTGGTTGGTGCTGGGCTGCAGTGTGGAAGGTAGTGGGTTTGAGTAGCTCAGTGGTTAGAGTGCTGGGCTGCAGTGTGGAAGGTAGTGGGTATGAGTAGCTCAGTGGATAGAGTGCTGGGCTGCAGTGTGGAAGGTAGTGGGTTTGAGTAGGTCAGTGGTTGGTGCTGGGCTGCAGTGTGGAAGGTAGTGGGTATGAAGTAGCTCAGTGGTTGGTGCTGGGCTGCAGTATGGAACGTAGTGGGTATGAGTAGCTCAGTGGATAGAGTGCTGGGCTGCAGTGTGGAAGGTAGTGGGTATGAGTAGCTCAGTGGATGAGGTGCTGGGCTGCAGTGTGGAAGGTAGTGGGTATGAGTAGCTCAGTGGATAGAGTGCTGGGCTGCAGTGTGGAAGGTAGTGGGTTTGAGTAGCTCAGTGGATAGAGTGCTGGGCTGCAGTGTGGAAAAATGTAGTGGGTTTGAGTAGCTCAGTGGTTAGTGCTGGGCTGCAGTGTGGAAAAATGAGTGGGTTTGAGTAGCTCAGTGGTTAGAGTGCTGGGCTGCAGTGTGGAAAAATAGTGGGTTTGAATAGCTCAGTGGTTAGAGTGCTGGGCTGCAGTGTGGAAGGTAGTGGGTTTGAGTAGCTCAGTGGTTAGTGCTGGGCTGCAGTGTGGAAGGTAGTGGGTTTGAGTAGCTCAGTGGTTAGTGCTGGGCTGCAGTGTGGAAGGTAGTGGGTATGAGTAGCTCAGTGGATAGAGTGCTGGGCTGCAGTGTGGAAGGTAGTGGGTATGAGTAGCTCAGTGGATAGAGTGCTGGGCTGCAGTGTGGAAGGTAGTGGGTTTGAGTAGCTCAGTGGATAGAGTGCTGGGCTGCAGTGTGGAAGGTAGTGGGTTTGAGTAGCTCAGTGGTTAGTGCTGGGCTGCAGTGTGGAAGGTAGTGGGTTTGAGTAGCTCAGTGGTTAGAGTGCTGGGCTGCAGTGTGGAAGGTAGTGGGTTTGAATAGCTCAGTGGTTAGAGTGCTGGGCTGCAGTGTGGAAGGTAGTGGTTTTGAGTAGCTCAGTGGTTAGTGCTGGGCTGCAGTGTGGAAGGTAGTGGGTTTGAGTAGCTCAGTGGTTAGAGTGCTGGGCTGCAGTGTGGAAGGTAGTGGGTATGAGTAGCTCAGTGGATAGAGTGCTGGGCTGCAGTGTGGAAGGTAGTGGGTATGAGTAGCTCAGTGGAAGGTGAGTGGGTATGAGTAGCTCAGTGGATAGAGTGCTGGGCTGCAGTGTGGAAGGTAGTGGGTATGAGTAGCTCAGTGGATAGAGTGCTGGGCTGCAGTGTGGAAGGTAGTGGGTATGAGTAGCTCAGTGGTTAGTGCTGGGCTGCAGTGTGGAAGGTAGTGGGTATGGAGTAGCTCAGTGGATAGAGTGCTGGGCTGCAGTATGGAAAGGTAGTGGGTATGAGTAGCTCAGTGGATAGAGTGCTGGGCTGCAGTGTGGAAGGTAGTGGGTATGAGTAGCTCAGTGGATAGAGTGCTGGGCTGCAGTGTGGAAGGTGAGTGGGTATGAGTAGCTCAGTGGATAGAGGTGCTGGGCTGCAGTGTGGAAGGTAGAGGGTATGGTAGCTCAGTGGATGAAAGTGCTGGGCTGCAGTGTGGAAAAAAGTGGGTATGAGTAGCTCAGTGGTTAGTGCTGGGCTGCAGTGTGGAAAAATAGTGGGTATGAGTAGCTCAGTGGTTGGTGCTGGGCTGCAGTGTGGAAAGTAGTGGGTATGAGTAGCTCAGTGGATAGAGTGCTGGGCTGCAGTGTGGAAGGTAGTGGGTATGGTAGCTCAGTGGATAGAGTGCTGGGCTGCAGTGTGGAAAGGTAGTGGGTATGAGTAGCTCAGTGGATAGGAGTGCTGGGCTGCTGTGTGGAAAGAGTAGTGGGTATGAGTAGCTCAGTGGTTGGTGCTGGGCTGCAGTGTGGAAAGGTAGTGGGTATAGGTAGCTCAGTGGTTGGTGCTGGGCTGCAGTGTGGAAGGTAGTGGGTATGAGTAGCTCAGTGGATAGAGTGCTGGGCTGCAGTGTGGAAGGTAGTGGGTTTGAGTAGCTCAGTGGTTAGTGCTGGGCTGCAGTGTGGAAGGTAGTGGGTATGAGTAGCTCAGTGGTTAGTGCTGGGCTGCAGTGTGGAAGGTAGTGGGTATGAGTAGCTCAGTGGATAGAGTGCTGGGCTGCAGTGTGGAAGGTAGTGGGTATGAGTAGCTCAGTGGATAGAGTGCTGGGCTGCAGTGTGGAAGGTAGTGGGTATGAGTAGCTCAGTGGATAGAGTGCTGGGCTGCAGTGTGAAAGGTAGTGGGTATGGTAGCTCAGTGGATAGAGTGCTGGGCTGCAGTGTGGAAGGTTGTGGGTATGAGTAGCTCAGTGGATAGAGTGCTGGGCTGCAGTGTGGAAGGTAGTGGGTATGAGTAGCTCAGTGGATAGAGTGCTGGGCTGCAGTGTGGAAGGTAGTGGGTTTGAGTAGGTCAGTGGTTAGTGCTGGGCTGCAGTGTGGAAGGTAGTGGGTATGAGTAGCTCAGTGGTTAGTGCTGGGCTGCAGTATGGAAGGTAGTGGGTATGAGTAGCTCAGTGGATAGAGAGTGCTGGGCTGCAGTGTGGAAGGTAGTGGGTTTGAGTAGCTCAGTGGATAGAGTGCTGGGCTGCAGTGTGGAAGGTAGTGGGTATGAGTAGCTCAGTGGATAGAGTGCTGGGCTGCAGTGTGGAAGGTAGTGGGTTTGAGTAGCTCAGTGGATAGAGTGCTGGGCTGCAGTGTGGAAGGTAGTGGGTTTGAGTAGCTCAGTGGTTAGTGCTGGGCTGCAGTGTGGAAGGTAGTGGGTTTGAGTAGCTCAGTGGTTAGAGTGCTGGGCTGCAGTGTGGAAGGTAGTGGGTTTGAATAGCTCAGTGGTTAGAGTGCTGGGCTGCAGTGTGGAAGGTAGTGGGTTTGAGTAGCTCAGTGGTTAGTGCTGGGCTGCAGTGTGGAAGGTAGTGGGTTTGAGTAGCTCAGTGGTTAGAGTGCTGGGCTGCAGTGTGGAAGGTAGTGGGTATGAGTAGCTCAGTGGATAGAGTGCTGGGCTGCAGTGTGGAAGGTAGTGGGTTTGAGTAGGTCAGTGGTTAGTGCTGGGCTGCAGTGTGGAAGGTAGTGGGTATGAGTAGCTCAGTGGTTAGTGCTGGGCTGCAGTATGGAAGGTAGTGGGTATGAGTAGCTCAGTGGATAGAGTGCTGGGCTGCAGTGTGGAAGGTAGTGGGTTTGAGTAGCTCAGTGGATAGAGTGCTGGGCTGCAGTGTGGAAGGTAGTGGGTTTGAGTAGCTCAGTGGTTAGTGCTGGGCTGCAGTGTGGAAGGTAGTGGGTTTGAGTAGCTCAGTGGTTAGAGTGCTGGGCTGCTGTGTGGAAGGTAGTGGGTTTGAATAGCTCAGTGGTTAGAGTGCTGGGCTGCAGTGTGGAAGGTAGTGGGTTTGAGTAGCTCAGTGGTTAGTGCTGGGCTGCAGTGTGGAAGGTAGTGGGTTTGAGTAGCTCAGTGGTTGAGTGCTGGGCTGCAGTGTGGAAAGGTAGTGGGTATGAGTAGCTCAGTGGATAGAGTGCTGGGCTGCAGTGTGGAAGGTAGTGGGTATGAGTAGCTCAGTGGATAGAGTGCTGGGCTGCAGTGTGGAAGGTAGTGGGTTTGAGTAGCTCAGTGGATAGAGTGCTGGGCTGCAGTGTGGAAGGTAGTGGGTTTGAGTAGCTCAGTGGTTAGTGCTGGGCTGCAGTGTGGAAGGTAGTGGGTTTGAGTAGCTCAGTGGTTAGAGTGCTGGGCTGCAGTGTGGAAGGTAGTGGGTTTGAATAGCTCAGTGGTTAGAGTGCTGGGCTGCAGTGTGGAAGGTAGTGGGTTTGAGTAGCTCAGTGGTTAGTGCTGGGCTGCAGTGTGGAAGGTAGTGGGTTTGAGTAGCTCAGTGGTTAGAGTGCTGGGCTGCAGTGTGGAAAATGTAGTGGGTATGAGTAGCTCAGTGGATAGAGTGCTGGGCTGCAGTGTGGAAGGTAGTGGGTTTGAGTAGCTCAGTGGATAGAGGTGCTGGGCTGCAGTGTGGAAGGTAGTGGGTTTGAGTAGCTCAGTGGTTGGTGCTGGGCTGCAGTGTGGAAGGTAGTGGGTATGAGTAGCTCAGTGGTTAGTGCTGGGCTGCAGTGTGGAAGGTAGTGGGTATGAGTAGCTCAGTGGATAGAGTGCTGGGCTGCAGTGTGGAAGGTAGTGGGTTTGAGTAGCTCAGTGGTTAGTGCTGGGCTGCAGTGTGGAAGGTAGTGGGTATGAGTAGCTCAGTGGTTGAGTGCTGGGCTGCAGTGTGGAACAAATAGTGGGTATAAGTAGCGCAGTGGATAGAGTGCTGGGCTGCAGTGTGGAAGGTAGTGGGTATGAGTAGCTCAGTGGATAGAGTGCTGGGCTGCAGTGTGAAAGGTAGTGGGTATGAGTGGCTCAGTGGATAGAGTGCTGGGCTGCAGTGTGGAAGGTAGTGGGTTTGAGTAGCTCAGTGGTTAGTGCTGGGCTGCAGTGTGGAAGGTAGTGGGTTTGAGTAGCTCAGTGGTTAGTGCTGGGCTGCACTGTGGAAGGTAGTGGGTATGAGTAGCTCAGTGGATGAAGTGCTGGGCTGCAGTGTGGAAGGTAGTGGGTATGGTAGCTCAGTGGATAGAGTGCTGGGCTGCAGTGTGGAAGGTAGTGGGTTTGAGTAGCTCAGTGGATAGAGTGCTGGGCTGCAGTGTGGAAGGTAGTGGGTTTGAGTAGCTCAGTGGTTAGTGCTGGGCTGCAGTGTGGAAGGTAGTGGGTTTGAATAGCTCAGTGGTTAGAGTGCTGGGCTGCAGTGTGGAAGGTAGTGGGTTTGAGTAGCTCAGTGGCTAGAGTGCTGGGCTGCAGTGTGGTGTAGTGGTTTTGACTAGCTCAGTGGTTAGTGCTGGGCTGCAGTGTGGTGTAGTGGTTTTGACTAGCTCAGTGGTTAGTGCTGGGCTGTAGTATGGGAGTTAGTGGGTTTGACAGCTCAGTGGTTAGAGAAAGTGGTGCCCTGCAGAGTGGAAGGCAATGTGCATGCTTGTGGATCTGAGTATTACTTTTTTATTCATTAGTCTTTTAGCAGTCGCTTTTATCCAAAGTGACTTCGAGACTAGGGGGTGTACTATGCATCAACAACTGCTGCTGCAGTCACTTCCAATAGGACCCCAGTTTTACGTTTTGACTTGCTCAGGGTCACACACAGTGAGTGAGTGAGTGGCTGAGCCGGGATGTGAACCTCCTGGTATCAAGCTCTTTTCTTTAACCACTATGTTGAAAATAGACTGTTCCTAATTTTCTTTTCTTTTTTTCTGTAGCTCATCACTATCACTACTATTTCTACTACCATCATGGGTACCACTGCACTCACTGTGAGTATGCCTTATTATTTCTGTATACATTGGCTGTGGGATATATTAGAACAATTTGAAATAGAACAGCAAGTGTAATTCCATATCAGTTTAGAACATGAGGTCGACCAGGTCAAATATGGATGGAACTCCAAGAGAGACACACAATTGTTGGAATAAGTTTTATAACAGATGCCATCCATCATAATCCTTTAATTGGAAATATCATGACGAGTTTATAATTCATCTTTCAACTGCATTGTCTCAAACTATTGATCAATTGAGGTCATTTGTAACTTACTGGAAAGAGGAAAGTCTAACCTGTCGATCAAGAAATGTATACTTAAACTTATTACAATGTGTGTGATCTTACACTGGAGTAACCAACTCCACAAATAATTCCAGGAGATCTGATGAATGGGATTGCTGCTGTTTTATGGTGTGAATACAGTAGTTCTCTGTGGGAGGTCATTATGTCAGGGTTGGCTTTGAGTTGAGAAGAAGAGTTCACTGACCTCAATCTCCTGTGGAACTTTTGTCATTTTATTGAAACAAAATATAAAAGCAGGGGTCAAAACAGAGGAGCTTTGATCCAGGATAGCTCTGAATAAAACCTAAGAAACATGTGCATATGAACTAGTATAGAGGGTTTACGTGTCTTTTATTGATAGGATTGCATTGTGAGGTTGTGGTGGCTCCACAGTTTAGCAGTTGATAGCATACACTTTGGGATTATGAATTTGCATGCATGAATTACACAAAGCTTTTTTCAAATTCAAATAAGTGCAATACAAAGAGTGTGGAGGATGCTGTCTACACATGGGAGGGAGTTCAATTCTGCAGCTCAGTGTGACACTGATTATCTGTATTATTAGACAATGCTGACAATTACCACCCCACAATCTCATTACCTAGCTGTGCAATGCTCTGTAGGGTATGGATCAGAACAATAGCTTTTCTGCCCAGGTTGCTGATAATGTCTTCAATTGGTTTCAGACTGGTATACCTACCACTGCAGGCGATGCCAGCACTACTGAGAAGCAGCAGCGCCCAGGGATCACAGTGCTGGAGTTTACCTGACAGCAGACCTGCAAGCAAAGCTTAAACACACCAGCAACCTTCTTTTGTAGCATCGCTGTAACCTTTCTGTTGTGGTGCCTCTCCCCACACACAGCTACAGCACCCATACTTATTTCTATCAGGCCATTCACAGTTTGTTTAAAACAGCTGCTCCCTGTTGTGCATTTGGTCAATCTCTTCAAGGATATATAATAGAGACAGCATTATTTTTCTATTGGGTGATTCCCTACCTCTCATGAAGCATGTCTTTACATTGTATTGAAAGGTGTCCTTATTTAACATGTAGTTCAGATTCTCAGTGAGATCACATGCTCACACATGTTTGAATAGAAGCACAGCTGCACATGGGCACATATACAAAGCGTTACTTGGAGAGCGTGCTTGATTGATTTGCCCCAGCTCATAATCACTGCACCGAGTCAGGTTTGACCAGTAGACGCCTTTCTTCTCCCAGCTCCTCACAGCCACCCTGTGATGTCACAAGTGTCCAGTGACAGGCCTTGTTCACAGACTGACAAAAATATCTTGTTTATATAGAGACTTTCTTCATCTCTCAATTATTTTAAAATCTTTTTATTTGCATTCATGACAACAAATGCTCAAACTGTTGACCAGTATAAATGCTGTCCTGCCAAAAAAACAACTGTCTGCTGTTAAATGAAACTGGGAAAAAGCCTCTCTCTTTCTGTAAAGCTTTTTCAGCAATAAAACTATTAGCATCAATGTCTCGTTTTGGCCTTTTTAATTGTGACCTTTTAACATTCTTTAATATTCATTGTCGGGTGGAAGTTGCAGATGTTGAGATATTAGAGTCAGTGTTTCCCAGCATGCATCACTGTGAGCAGCTCCTTCCTCCAGACACAGACCACACTGTAGTGTTTAGATGACTGGGTGTGAGGAGCCTTGTGTGGGCTGACTGGGGAGGGAACTGTTGCCAGGGCTGTAACTAGGGTGGGGCGAGCGGGGGCAGCCTTTTTTCACAGAATATTTTTTTTAATTGATCTATTAAACCATTTTGGCCATTTTGTTTTAGATTTTGATTTGTCTACTTTTGGGATGTAATTGTTTTGCACCTCTAGTATTACATTTAAAAAAAAAACAGCCATCCTTTTTCAGTGGATGTTTTCTCTATTTTACTCAATCTACTTCTGTTAGTCTCTGTTTCATACCTTCACAGTTTACCTTTCTAATATGACAGCTTTAGTCATTACTTTCTGGGTTTTTAAAAAGCACTTCAAATTAGTGTTCTGCGGTATTTCGGTATATCGAAATATCATGATACAAAAATTATACAATACCTAATATCGGGGTAAAAAAAAAATCGATATATCTTTTTTTTTGATCCCGTCTTTTTTTTGATATATCGTGTTTTTTTTTTTGAGACTTCAAAACAACACTTTAATTGTGTGCTTTAAAAACAATATGAACTTTTTTTGCATATACCGGAAGAAACTAACTTTCCTGCGCTGCGCGTTCTCTGAAAATTTAATTACAGTACTGCCCAAGTAACACCATGGCGGACGCGGGAGAACAGCTGGTTTCTAAAGCCAATTCCACAAGTGTAGTGTGGAACTATTTTGGCTGTCCATTAAATGAAAGCGGCAATCCAGTTGAAGGTGGACATCCAAAATGTAGGAGGTGTTTGAAAGAAGTAAAAAACAAGTGAGGAAACACCACCAATTTATTTAAGCATTTATCAGATCGCCACCCCAATCTCTTTGTTGAAGTGAAGCGACAGCATGTAAGTTACAGTGAAAATAGTTTTACTTTTACTGTAGTTCCTTTGTTTTACATATTATTGAGATTATGTGAATTGATCTATTAAACCATTTTTGCAATTTTGTTTTAGATTTTGATTTATCTACTTTTGGGATGTAATTGTTTTGCACCTCTAGTACTACATTTAAAAAAAACATCCATCCTTTTTCTGTATTTTACTCCAATCTTCTTCTGTTAGTCTCTGTTTCATACCTTCATAGTTTACCTTTCTAATATGATAAACCTTAGCTTTAGTCATTACTTTCTGGGGTTTTAAAAAGCATTTCAAATGAGACCATGTTGTGTTTGACAATGCTTCTCTGACCTCTGTTTTAGTTATTGTGTCTTTGTTATTTGAAAAGCCTAAACAGAAGTTAGCCTTTTGCAGCAATGACGAGAGTAGTAGCTCCTCTAATCGTGGCAACTATGTGGAGCTGATTCATATGTTTGCTAACAAAGATGAGAGGTTAGCCGATCATTTGCAGTCCTCCACCGTGTTTTCGGGTCTCTAACAGAATTCAAAACGATCGAGTTGAAGCTGTCAGTGAGTGTGACAGGCTAGCTGTAGGGATGACGTCAGACCAGAAAGGAGTACACAGACAGACAGTAGTGGTGAGTGAATCTGAGATGCTGTTGCGCTCAGTGTTTTAAAACACACAGAAAATAAAAAGGTTAACAAAACAGAAAACAGGACACAGCACTTGCGGCCAAAATAAATAGACAAACAAAATGGACTAACACTTAAACAAACAGTGGACAAACAGACAAACAAGTACAGTGCTGGTGCTTCCAGCACGTTGTAGCAATTATTATTTCCTTTAGTTTTGAAGTTTTTACCTCTTCTCCACACCAGTTCTCCACTCACGAACACACAACCACGAGTGAGTGCTTTGTGCAGCTATATATAGTGTGCAGTGTGGAGTAGTGGTTAGGGCTCTGGACTCTTGACCGGAGGGTCGTGGGTTCAATCCCAGGTGGGGGACACTGCTGCTGTACCCTTGAGCAAGGTACTTTACCTAGATTGCTCCAGTAAAAACCCAACTGTATAAATGGGGAATTGTATGGGAAAAATAATGTGATATCTATATAATGTGATATCTTGTAACAATTGTAAGTCGTCCTGGATAAGGGCGTCTGCTAAGAAATAAATAATAATAAAAAAATAATAATACTGTTGTGCCGGGATTCAATTACTAATTAATTATTCACTTGAATCCCAGCATGTGAACTAATTCTGTGCAACCCTGTGCTCACATATTAAATACTTTAAATGCACGTGAAGTGAAGTGCAATCCCTGTGCCTAAATACAATTATACATTTTAAACAGTCATGCTCATTACCCACATTATATCCCGTGTACCAACTACAATACACTAACATTAACACACGCAACATACAACATAAAACACAAAAATACACACAGGGGCGGGGCACATTGCCACAGTGAGGTAATCAGAAAAGACATAAAAGAGGAGATTAATGCGGCACCATTTGTTGCAGTTGAAGTGGATGAGTCGACTGATGTCACCATCAAAGCTCAGGTCTCTGTGGTTTAGCGATGTGTGTTGAACAGTGAAGTGGAGGCCTTTGTGGGATTTGATGATGTGAGCAATGACAGACAAGCAGCAGTATGTTTTGGGGGCGTTGGGGAAATATAACTGTGTTGAAAAGCTGGTAGCTCAAACTTACGACAGGGCGTCTGTAATGGCATCAGCGCTAAATGGGGTGCAGGTCACAATTAAAAAAGTCCCTGAAGCCACATTTACCCATTGTTATGCCTGCAAGTTGAACCTAGTGCCCTCTCAGTCACGGAAATTTATTCCTGAGTGCAAAATATTTTTCAAAACAGTGGAGGGACTGTCTTCATTTTATAACAAATCCACCAAGCGCACCAGACTTCTTGATGAGGTAGTAAAGAGACGCATGCCGAGGGCAGCATCAATGAGATGGAGCTCACATTCCAGACTGGTGCAGACTGTTTACCATTACCAATCTGATTTACATGCCGTGTTTCGGATTATGAGTGACAACCCCGATGAGTGGGACGGCGAGACCCTGGCGATGGCCTTTGGTTTCGACACCTGGCTGTCAAAAGCATCCATTTGATTTCTCCTAATGGTTTATGAGGGCATTTTCAGTGAAACCGATGTACTTTTTCGTGTTCTGCAGAACAAAGTAATGGATGTTGGGTTCTGCTGTGAGTGGATCAGAGACACAATGCGTGCATTGGAACACAAGAGACATGATTTTGACCATTTATACGAGCAATTCGAACAGAAATGTGTTGACATGGACCTGATAGAGACCCGATCGACGTCCACTAGGCCTACCACACAGCCGATCAGAGCAGAGAGGAGAATTTTTTTCAACATTTTGGACAATATCGACACACAAATGAGAGGTTGGTTCGACCACTTTGGTGAGTTGAATTTCCTGGCCTTGGTTGATTGCAAAAAATTTGAGGAAAAGTCAAAAGAGTTTGACGACAACAATCTGGAAGCCTGTTTAAATATTGTAAATACTTTGACTTTGTTAGACTCAAGGCTGATCTTGTCGGATTGTACAGTTCTCACATGTTGAGGGACAAATCACCTGGACAGCTCCTTTGCTTTTTGTCTCAGCACAATTTGATACAGACAGTCCCCGAGGCGACAAAGCTACTGCAGCTGGACCTCACCATACCAGCCACAACATCATCAGCTGAACGGACGTTCTCCGCTTTGAAACGGATCAAAACCCACACTCGGAATCGGACCCATCAAGGGCGGCTCTCATCCCTGGAGCTTATTTTCATTGAAAAGGAGAGACTTTTGAAACATCAGGCCAAAAGAGAACAATTCTACAATGTCACGGACATCTTTGTCCAGAAGGAGAGAAGGATGGACTTCATATACAAGTAGATATGTGCAAGTATTTATTTTCATTTTAATTGTCGGTTATTGGTGAACAAATGTTTAAAGAACGGTAACAGGTTAACTGTAGATTATATATTATGCTTAAATCAGAATAATTGTACTGATAGTGCTCTAAATTCAATTCAGTTCATTTTATTTCTTTAGGTTTCAGAGAAACAGGAGTTTCTAGGTGAGTAAAACAAAATAAATCTTAATTTCTTATTTAGTTTTCTAAACTGCTCCCCCTCCCCTCTCCTCTCCAATCTTCCCCCCTCTTCCCATTTCCTCTCCCCTCTTCCCCTGTCCTCTCTCCCCCTCCTCCCTTCCCCTTTCCTCTTCCCCCTCCTCTCCTCCTCTCTTCTCTCCTCCCCTCCCCTCATCTCTCCTCTCCTCCACCCTCCTCTCTTCCCCTCTCCTCTCTTCCCCTCTCTTCTTTCCCCCCTTCTCCCTCTTCTCTGTCATCCCTCCCTCTCTTTCCTCCTCTCCCCTCCCTTTCCTCTCTCCCCTCCTATCTCCCCCTCTCCCCTCTCCTCCCCTTTCTTCACCTCTTCTCTTCCCCTCTTCTCCTCTCCTCCCCTCCCCTCTCCTCTCTTCCCCTCACTTCTCTTCCCCTCTCTTCTCCTCCCCTCTCCTCTCCTCTCTGTATGATAGGGGTGATGGGAAATGTAGTTCTGACGTTCTTGGAAACAGAGCACTGTGTAGACTGCAATTTAATAATAGTGTAAAAAAGCGGTCAGGATGTCAAAAAATAAAATAAAAGCAACACACACACCTTACTTAAACAGCTGTAGTATATGTGGGACACAACTTGAGTTCCCATTAAAATTATTGCTATACTTCTGATAACACCATGTAACAATTTTTTTTTTTTTTGGTTCCTGGGTAGTAAGTGTTATTTCCTAATTGCTTATGCCTCAAAAGTATAGAAAATGGCTATTATTCCCAACAAACTTTGCTTTTGTGACCAGGACAGTGATATTTTGAAATTGACCTATTTTCCAGAGCATTCCAGATAGATTCAGTGCTGAGTAAACTTGGAGTAACTTCTAGAACTTTCTAGAACTTTCCAGTAATATAAATAGTAGTATAAATACAGGGGCCTTAAGCCCACCAGTTCAGTTTAGTTCCAGCTGCCTAAGTGGATACATATCTGCATTTTTCTGAGATGGCATCAAGGTCATAGGAGACTTCAAAATGGTGGCATTCCTGATGGGTCTCCAAGGCGGTTTTACCAAGTTTCCCTGCTATCTTTGCCTTCGGGACAGCAGGGACACCAAGGCGCACTACCACAGGCGGGACTGGCCACAGCGGACCGAGTTCTCTGTGGGGAGGAACAACGTCAAGTGGGAGCAACTGGTGGACCCCCGGAAGGTGCTGATGCCACCACTGCACATCAAATTGGGCCTTATGAAACAATTTGTCAGAGCTCTAGATAAGGAGTCGGCAGCCTTCAAGTACCTTCAAGACGTCTTCCCTAAGCTGTCTGAGGCAAAGGTCAAAGCCGGTGTCTTCGTCGGACCACAGATAAAGAAGATCCTGGAGTGCAATGAATTCCCCAAGAAGCTCACTAGTAAGGAGAAAGCGGCTTGGAACAGCTTTGTCGCAGTGGTTCGGGGCTTCCTGGTCAATCACAAGGCCGAAAACTATGTGGAGCTGGTTGAGACTCTGGTGAAGAACTACGGCACAATGGGCTGTAGGATGTCCCTCAAAGTCCATATCCTTGATGCTCATCTTGATAAATGGGAGCGTACTCGGAGAAGCAAGGCGAGCGCTTCCACCAGGATATACTGGACTTTGAACGCCGCTACCAAGGACAGTATAACGAGAACATGATGGGAGACTACATTTGGGGGCTGATTCGTGAAAGTGATTTACAGTATAATCGTAAATCGCGAAAAACTACTCACTTCTAAATCTTTTGTAGTCATTTTTGTATTACTTTAGTATAAATACATGTTAATTTGGATTCATATGTTGTTTTTTTCTGACTTTATGTGAATGAAAAGACACAAATTCGCCCGTTTTCTCATTGGAAATAGGTAAATTTCAAAATTTCACTGTCCTGGTCACAAAAGCAAAGTTTGTGGGGAATAATAGCCATTTTCTATACTTTTGAGGCATAAGCAATTAGGAAATAACACTTACTACCCAGGAACAAAAATTGTGTTACATAGTGTAATGTCGTCAACTTCACTTATTGTCAACTTTAAACTTTAAGTATACTGTCCGTCCTTGTTTCCATCCCTCCCCTCTCTCTGTGCTTGTCTCGGTGTGTCTGTGCTTGTCTCGGTGTGTCTCTGCTTGTCTCGGTGTGTCTCTGCTTGTCTTGGTGTCTGTATTGTCTCGGGGTGTCTGTGCTTGTCTCGATGTGTCTGTGCTTGTCTCGTGTGTCTGTGCTTGTCTCGATGTGTCTGTGCTTGTCTCGTGTGTCTCTGCTTGTCTCGGTGTCTGTATTGTCTCGTGTGTCTCTGCTTGTCTCGGCGTCTGACTGTTTGTTTTTTTCCTCGTGTTTAAGGATTGAACTCGTCAGACATGGAGGAGATGGATCAGCCTGGTGAGTTCACCCTTATCTTCTGAATTCACTGCTCCCTCATTACAGTGCACTACGTTTAGAAGAACTAAATGCAGTGTAGTCATCATGCTGATGAAGCTACAGTGCATGTATATACTCATACCCTGCTGCTGCTGTTGATGATGTTGATGTTGATATTGTTGCTGTTCTCCCCCCAGCACTGTCCTGGAAGTTCTGGGTCTCAGTTGCCTTGTCACCCCTCATCCTCATCGTGCTGCTGCTGGCAGGGGTGTGTGTGGCCAGGGTGCTGTGCCCAGAGAGAGTGCCTCAGGTCCAGGCTGCAGTTGAGTGGATGAAGGGGATCTGGACTGTGGTGGCCACAGAGGAGCCTGGAGGAGGGGGAGAGGCGGAGAGGTGGGGGGAGAGGTGGGGGGAGAGGCGAGGGGAGGGGAGGGGAGGGTTAGTGAGCTTCAAAACTTCCTCATCGGAATTAACCCTTGAAATGTCGTCTCATGTGTGAACGCTGGTTATACCTGGAGTGTCAGTAATAGCAGAGTGGCATTTTATGTATTTTAAAGGCAGGTGTAAAAGATGCAACATTATTATTATTATTACTAGTTTAGTGCGCAGATGTTTATAAGCATTATTGACTTTATTTTAATATATATAAATATATGTGTGCGTATAAAGTAAATATGGACTGGAGAGGGAGGGAGGCAGGCAGGGAGGCAGGCAGGGAGGGAGTGTGTAGATTTCATTGCACTGTGGAAGTACTGTGAAACTGTGCCGCTGTGCCAGGGAACGCCCGACGAGTTCCATCCACAAATATTCTGAATCATTTTAATAATAATAATAATAATAATAATAATAATAATAATAATAATATGATATGCACACTTATAATAAATATGTAATACATACTATTTTATAAAATATATAAACTATTTAATAAACTATAAAATATTTGTGTATTATATATACAATAAATCTATAGATATTTATCTATCAAGATATAGAGAGAGATGGGGAAATTTATATATATATATATATATATATATATATATATATATATATATATATATATATATATATTTGTTATAGGTAGGGGGCGGCATGATGGCATAGTGGTTAGCGCTGCTGCCTCACAGCACAAGAGTCCTAGGTTTGAATCCGACCTAGGGGGTCTGTCTGTGTGGAGTTTGCATGTTCTCCCAGTGTTCGTGTGTTGATTGGTCACTCGAAATTGCCCTGTGTGTGTGTGTGTGTGAGAGTGAGTGTGTGATTGTGTGCGATGGACTGGCGTCCCGTCCAGGGTGTGGTCCTGCCTTGCGTCCTGTGTCTGCCGGGTTAGGCTCTGGCTCACCGCGACCCTCTAAAGGAATAAGCGGTTATAATAATGGATGTTATAGGTAGGGCCCTGCATGTTTCGGTAGTTGGTATTTTAACCTGTATTTCAGTCCTCCAGACACAAGATGCTGATATAGCCTCCTCATTCATATAGAGAGAAATATATAGCCTATATATGAAGAGCTTCATACCAAAACGAGTTAAATGCCAATTCCAGACCTTTCCAGATATTGCTATAGATTTACTCCTGGAGGAGGGGGTAGCCTTAGTATCACGTAGTGTAAAAATCTTCATGCGAAACACTGCGATATTTCACTTGTAACTGGTTTGTTTTATTGTTCCTCCTACTAACAATTATTAATGAATTAATAGTATCTAATAATAAAAATATCAATTTACCAAAAACACTGAAAATGGATATTGAGCATTTTGGAATGAAGTGCTTAATATATATAGAGCGACAAATATATATATATATATATATATATATACAGTGCAACGTTGCATATCCGACCATACATAACTGCCCTGATCAATAACCACCTCGATAACTAAATAAGTGGCTACGAGAGTAATGTCATTGGCAGCAAGTGCAGCGTCCGCGATGGAAACAGCCTTGTTGTGCGTTCACAAACTGAGAAAGCTTTGTGTTTTACTTTTTTGTGTGCAATGTGTTTATATGATGGAGCGCACCGCTTGCAGATAGTGGTGTCGCTTTTTAATGTATTTGAATTAAACAAAGCAAGCTTCATAAATTCAATGCTTACCATCTGTTTGTTTAAATTGGCTGAAGCAATATTCAAACCGAGCTTCTTATCGGCTGTTATCGGCGATATCAAGAAAGAGCGCACTGTGACAGAGGGAGGCACGGACTTCTAGAGTTAAGTTGCAGGTTACTGTGCATTTACCGTTTGTTTTGTATTTTTAAAAGCTTTGTGTGGAGATGGCTTATAATAATCAACACTGTGTATTTGTAGCCTGGTAATCTCGTTTATGTTTGCTTACTTTTTTTTTTTTTTTTTTTTAATAAATTTAGTCGTCGCCAATTTTTTTTACCCCGGTTTTCTCCCCAAATTAGCATGCCCAATTATTATCTGTATCCTCGGCTCACCGCTTGCCCCCCCCCGACTCGGGGAAACGGCGGCTGGAGCACGCGTCCTCCGAAACGTGCTCCTGCCAAGCCGTCATTTTTCGCACTGCAGATCCACAGCAATGCTACCAGACCTATAGTGCCGGAGGACAACACAGATCTGGCAGCTCCACTGCAGAACCACAGGCGCCCTATCGGCCACAGGGGTCACTGATGCGCGGTGAGCCGTGGATTCCCCTGACGACCTAAGCCCTCCCTAACCGGGCAGCGCTCAGCCAATTGTGCGCCGCCCCCTAGGAACTCCCGGTCACGATCGGCTGTGACATAGCCTGGATTCGAACCTGCGATATCCAGACTATAGGGCACATCCTGGGCTCCGCACGGAGCGCCTTTACTGGATGCGCCAGTTTGCTTACTTTTAAAGCAAAGAATGCCCCCGCCAGCCCCCCCGTGTTGAAAGCACTTTGCGTGTTGTTTTTATTCACCTGTTTCTGCAGCATGTGTGAATGTCATTTTCTATAGATGTTTGGAAATCCAACCTTTCCACATATCCGCCTATACCCCGGTCCACAGAGGGTCAGATATGCAACGTTGTACTGAATAGTCCATCCATCCATTATTATAACCGCTTATTCCTTTAGAGGGGCGCAAGGCAGGACTACAACCTGGACAGGGCGCCAGTCCATCGCAGGGCACCACACACACACACACACTCACAGGGCAATTTAGAGTGACCAATCAACCTGAACAGCATGTCTTTGGACTGTGGGAGGAAACTGGAGAACCCGGAGAAAACTGTACTGAATAGTGAAATATATATATAGAGAGAGAGAAATATATGAAGAGTTTCATACCAAAACAAGTTAACTAGTGCAGCAGTGTGGAGTTGTGGTTAAGGGGGGGGCTCTGGACTCTTGACTCTTGACCAGAGGGTTGTGGTTTCAATCCCAGGTGGGGGACACTGCTGATGTACCCTTGAGCAAGCAGGTACTTTACCAAGATTGCTCCAGTAAAGTAATTGTATGTAAACCTGATGTTATATCTTAACAATTATAAGTCGCCCTGGATAAGAGTCTGCTCAAACAAAATAATCATAATAAATGCCAATCCACACATTTGCAGATATTGCTATAGATTTACTCTTGGAGGGAGTAGCCTTAGTATCACGTAGTGTAAGAATCTTCATGCGAAACACTGCAATATTTCACTTGTAACTGGTTTGGTTTATTGTACCTACTACATTGGAATTAATAGTACACAAAATAAAATTAAAAAACACATTAATTTACCAAAAAAATTGAAAATGGATATAGAGCATTTTGGAATGAAGCTCTTCATATATAGAGAGAAAATGTATATTAAAATAATTTGTATCTTTTAATAAAAAAAAAAAAAAAAAACATCAGTAAATAACTAAATATTATTGTTATTGTATATCTGGAGAGTGTTGTTCAAATGCATGAGCATTTCTACATATATATTTATATACACTGTAAATAAATATCAGAAGCTTTTATTCTGAGTTCATTTTATTCAGTTGCTGTTTTGTTTTCATTGTCACTGTGGAAGTAACATGAAAATCTCTGCTGCTGTACCAGTGAGTACCCGCCGAGTAATCATGTGCAGAGAGCAAAATACACACTGCTGCTGTACCCCTGAGCAAGCAGGCAGGTACTATACCTCCTAGACTGATAGACAGACAGATAGCTAGCTAGTTAGACCCTTGAGGCAGATACTTTACCTATATACAATGTTAAAAGATAATAGTTCTGCCAAGTTTTTACAATGCCTTAGTTATTTCATGTAAAGTGTGCGATAGGTGCACATATTGCGTGCAATTGCAGGAAATGGCTAGCAGCGAGTTTCTTTTAAAAAAAGGTTTGGTTGGCATTTAGGATAATACAGTGGTCATTTGCTATATAGCAAGTCAGTTCCCCGTTGTAGTCACTAGGGGGTGCAGGTTAAATGATTTATTCACCATGAAATGTCTATATTTGCTAAGATGGATTTTAGCAAGGGTTTTAAAGTTAGACAGTTTTGGTAATAGGTTGGGCCAAAAGGGGTCTGTGGAATAAAATATGTATTTATTTAATATACGTAGGCTTGATTTGGTCCTGGGGAGGGGCTAGCGAGTGAAGCAGGGGTATATACCTGGGGTGTCCTCAGTCTACAGGAGAGTCTAGTAGAGGAAGAGAGGATGTGTCTGTGCTGAACAGGTGTTTTCTTTTTTTTAAAAAAATAAATAAATACATTTTAATTGTTTTTGTTTATTTTGCCTTATCTGTTGCACTTAATACTATTTTGTTATTCTGTTAAAATACACATTGAGAGGCCTCAATAAAATCTGCATTCTTTAAGAGAGCATACAAAAACTGTGGACTTCTTTATTTCTTGGCTACACCATACAAGACCCCTGGACCCTGATACATTACAATGACTATGGCATACATATAGCTAGCTATGGTCTATCTCTAGGGTGTACACATTGCTCTAACCATGGATTTACAAGGAATTCATAAATCCACTGCCCATGCCAGGTGTACAAGCAAACATAAATCCACTGCCCATGCCAGGTGTACAAGCAAACATAAATCCACTGCCCATGCCAGGTGTACAAGCAAACATAAATCCACTGCCCATGCCAGGTGTACAAGCAAACATAAATCCACTGCCCATGCCAGGTGTACAAGCAAACATAAATCCACTGCCCATGCCAGGTGTACAAGCAAACATAAATCCACTGCCCATGCCAGGTGTACCAGCAAACATAAATCCACTGCCCATGCCAGGTGTACAAGCAAACATAAATCCACTGCCCATGCCAGGTGTACAAGCAAACATAAATCCACTGCCCATGCCAGGCGTACAAATATCTGTTACTAAATTGATTATTTTTACAAAACATTTATTTCTCAAAACTAACCAGAATAAAGAATTTTGGAGCAGACCCGGAACGAAAATAGTTTAACTATTTTCAAATGTACCACTAAACAAACAAGTTATTAAAGTTTAAATAGTTTCCTGAATTCAAAGTAGGTTTACCCCTGTCCTTGTTATTAAAAATGACACCGCAGTTTTACGTTTATTTTTGGGATTTTACAAATATATATGTTTTCAAATAATATTAAATTGTGAGAAGAACACAACAAATCTTTGAATATTTGTTAATATGATTTACTTTTGGAAGGCATGTTTGAAAAGTTAAATAATAACTGTGAAAAAAAAGTTAAATCATTGAAACTATTTGTTTTTTCAATTTAACTATATTGGTCATAGGTCTGTGGGGTAATTTCTGATTTTATGCCAACTATGTAATACTTGCACTGGTATCACTTGGTAAATGTTAACTTTATCAAACTTGTACTGCATGGATTGTTTTTCATTTTCATTGAAACTATTTTATTTTTTCAATGTAACTGTATTTGTCCCAGGTCTGCTCCTCATTAAGGGTGGACACACAGAAGCAGTATTGTGTGTGTTTGTGGTGTGCTGATTTATTTATTTGTTTGCAGCAGTGAAGGCATTGCCCAGCCTGGGAACTTTATTTTGTAAGTTTGGTTTGTTATTTTTGTTTAAAGGGGAACTCGGGTTGTTGTTTTTTTACACTATTAAATTGCAGTCTACAGTGCTCGGTTTCCCAAAAGCTTTCCAAATGTACCCTTCTGAAGAACTTTAGAACTACATTTCCCATTATTTTCTTGACAGGTCCGAACCTGTAAGCATATTTCAAAAGTGCGGGGCATCGAAATTATGAAAAAAATGGCCAAAATTTTTCATATCAGTCCACTTTTTCAGAAAAGGGGGGTGTCTAAATTTGGGTAGTTTTGAAGATCAAAAAATGTTGTTTTCTTGACAGGTCCAAACCTGTAAGCTTTTTCAAATGTGCAGGGCGTCGAAATTATGAAAAACAAATGTGCCAAAATTTTGTTTTTTTCGACAGGGCCGTACCAGTCCACTTTTATGGCCAGGATTTCCCAGGGGGCAGTGCACAACTGGGTACGGAGGGTTTAAGTCGGCAGGGAAATCCTCGTCTCACCACGCACCAGTGAGTCAAGTGTGTCAGCCGGGCGCCTCTGGGTTGGCTGAGTTGTCAGCGGAACTGCGTTTCCTCCGACGCGACAGGTCTGGT
This sequence comes from Huso huso, assembly GCA_036884735.1. NCBI lineage: Eukaryota > Metazoa > Chordata > Actinopteri > Acipenseriformes > Acipenseridae > Huso > Huso huso. The sequence goes on along the minus strand of CM072694.1, from coordinate 959,056 downwards.
TGGCTTTCCTGTTGACTTGCAATGTGAAAGAAAGAGGTTGGCTGACGGCACACGCTTTGGAGGACGCGGGTGCTTGTCTTCATCTCTCCGGAGTTGCAGCGCTGATGCAAGGTCTTAAAAACAATTGGATATTCCAAATTGGGAGAAAATGGGGGTGTATCAGGGGGAGACCTGTGCTGACTCTACTGATGTATTCAAAGTGCTGCAGGAAGAGGGCAGCAGCCATTTACTATCAACCTGTTGGTCATGTCAGTGACACGGAGAGGTGGGAGAGAGGGTGTGTGGGCTTTCCTTCTCTCTGAGTGGCTGAGAGGCAGGTCTTGGGGGGATTGCTGGCCCTATAAAATAATATTCTGCTGTTCCTCAGGGCTGCCCTTTTGAAAGAGATGTGCAGACGTTCTGGTCCAGAACGGTGACGGCCTGGAAGAAAACAAAATTTGAGAAGAAAAAGCATCCTACGAAAGAGAATAGGGGTAGTGGGGAAAACCGTGGGCAGACCCCCACGGCTGAGGGAGCGGTGAGAGTAGGACGGAGACCCGGGCCGTGCGGGTAGCGACGGTCGGGGTAAAGCTGCAGAGTGCAACACCATTTCTTTGTAGTTTTGATTACTGTGTTTTATTGTCCTTTTTTCTTTCGCCTTTTGATTATTCTTTTGTTGAGCACCTGTGAGTGCGTGTGCACCTTTATTCCTTACCGCCTCTGGTATTATTGTGGTTCTGTTTTTACCATCGTTGGTAGGCAGACCACGGTCAACAGCGCCCTCTGCGAGCTAAAAAGGGGAACTTCCCCAACCTGAATAAAACTGGGCACCTGTGCGGTGTTTTCAAGTTCACCTGTGTCTCCCGTGTGTCAGTGAATTACCCACCACCCTTCCACAGGGGGTAAAAATAATTGCCGATTCCAAATTAAAAAAAAGTCTTCTATAAACTCACAATTCCTTGTGAACACTAGGCCTAATTATTGCTATTTATTGAATACTCCCTTGCTTGATTTGTATAATATATTGCTGTGTTTCTTGTTTAAAGTTTGACTTTGTGTTTTAATAATCTTTTGTTGGTTTTGTGGATTAAGTGCCATGTTTTAACATATTATATTACATTATATTATAGAATTATTATTATATTACATTATATTATAGAATTATTATTACACTATATAATGATATGATTCTGAAAATGCTACTTACTGAAATGAGGACTGCACGTGAACTTACATTCTCATTTTTTTAATTCTGATTCCAAATGTGCTTCTTTCTCAATGTGAGATGTATTGTCTCCACTGGGAGAAATTTGAAAAAAAATGTAATTGTAGGGAATTTGGGTGGTGATGTTAAGGTCTAATGATTTGGTAAATATTAATGGTCACTTCTATGATCTTAACATCTAGTGAAGGTGTGTGACAGAAAGACAATGATTCTTGGTGGTAAACCTCCCTCCCGACCTGTGAGGGCGCTAAGTAACAGGAACAGAGTACTCTGGACTGCTTGGCCTGACCGTTCATTCCGAGGGGTAAAAGGAAATCGGTCATGTATAAAAGGGGTGGAGCTTCGGTACACTAACTCATCGACCCGGAAGGGAAATGATGTGGCAGCCGCTGATTGGAGGAGCAGATGCAATCGTTTACCAAGGGGTCATGAGTGACGGTACAAATAGGGGACGAAGCGACGTAATCTGTTCCTTCATTTTGGTTAATAAAGTGACCCGGAAGAACCTGTGTTTTTGTGAAGTAACTGAGTGTTTGTCTTGTTCTGTCTATTTGTTGCTTGCTATCACTAGACAGCTAACACGTCCAGCACAAACCCGGAACAGCAGTGCACTCGTACCACAATAAACTGTATTTGCACCACTAGCACTAATTCATGCACTAATGGACTTGTGTATGTGTTTTGTGTTTCATGTGGCGATACAATAATGGGACTATAATTGTCTGTTCTTTGATCACCTGCACCTGCACACTATTAACCACATAATCAACTGTCTTCTCTCAAACCTGACCTGTAGAGGGGGGTGTTATGCCCTGGCAACTACTGGTCAAGGACTGTACAGTTTGTGTCTGGTTAGTGGCAAATCTAGAGCGCCTGCCCCAGCATCAGACCAGTCACTAGGCCATCTAGCCCTTGAACACCTACAATTAGATATGTGGGGAAATCTATGGTGCTTCTCATCACCAATGCTACATTGTGATAGTTTATGATCTACACTCAGTGGCCTAAAATGTTCCCTGTGAGGTCAGTTGAAACCCAGGCCATCAGCAACATACTGGACATACTGATCGCTCACTAGGGGTTGCCATGTACCATTAGCCTCAGTTTCCACTTATCACTGTAGTAACTGGGATCAAATAACATGTAACATATTATGTTACATTCATAGGCATTTCACCTGCAGTTCAAGACTGTTATTAGACTGAGCAAAATTCCTCTGGTTGCTGAGTTACATGGTAGGAGATAACGTAGGGTGTAAAGCCCTGACGTGGGACTGGGATCCCGCAAGAGCCGATGCCATGATAGCAGGTGTGGGACCAATGAAGTTTGTTGCCAGCGGGATCGGGTGGACAAAGACAAAAGACAGTGGTTATTTACGGGAAAACATTAATCTCTCGTCAGTTTACCAAGAGTAGCCTTTTCGAGAAATTGCTAATTATATTGTTAGAGCTTCTCTTTGCTATACGTGTTTATCAGCCTCGCTCTGAATCCTGTGTAGCAAACAGCAGCCTACACCGGCCCAAGTCAGGTCAGAGAGAATCACACTGTGGCGGAGTGTCCCGCCCCTATTATTATTATTTGTGTTATTTTTTGCAGCGCGGATAAAAGCGCCGCGTATCTTATTATATTTAAAAACCCTGTGAGGATGCATGACTGATCAGCTACTGATTATTTAAGTAGCTGAGAGTAATGCATCCTCACCAAACTGCTAAACGCGTGCAGACTCTGGCCGAGGGGTAATAAGATAATTAACAACTAGTTAACCCCTCGGCCAGAGTATAAGAAGCAGCAGCTGTCCGTTCTGCGGAGAGTGGAGTGTGGAGAGTACGGGAGGATGCCTGCCTCGCACCGCCCAAGGATGCCTGCCTCGCTTCGCCCAAGGATGCCTGCCTTGCTTCGCCCAAGGATGCCTGCTTCCTTCGCCCAAGGATGCCTGTTGCTCCGCATCGCCTGGGGCTGCCTGTTGCTCCGCATCGCCTGGGGCTGCCTGTTGCTCCGCATCGCCTGGAGAGCCACCAGTTACAGGGAACAAGGGAGAAGTGGAGCTCCCGCTGCCGCCTCCATGGCCAGGAGCTCCCCTCCCGAGTTCACCTCCCGGGGGTCCGCTGCTGCTGCTGCCGTTGCCTCCCGAGGGTCCGCTGCTGCTGCCGTTGCCTCCCGAGGGTCCACTGCTGCTGCAGTTGCTTCCCCTGTTCCTGGGCCAGGACTGCTAGTCGGAACTTTAGGGAATAAGGGGGGGAGATGGCCGAAAAGGCGAAAAACCCCATGAGGATGCATGACTGATCAGCTACTGATTATTTAAGTAGCTGACAGTCATGCATCCTCACCAAACGCGTGCAGACTCTGGCCGAGGGGTAATAAGATAATTAACAACTAGTTAAACCCTCGGCCAGAGTATAAGAAGCAGCAGCTGTCCGTTCTGCGGAGGGTGGAGTGTGGAGAGTACGGGAGAGCGGAGAGAGAGAGAGCGCGCGCGCGTGTATAACACAATAAAACAATTGCTATATTTAAAAAATATACTTGTTTCTATTTGTTTGGCCATCGCGCCTTTTTGTTTTGTGTTTTGTTTAAATCTTTTGTTTCTGTTTATTTACTTAATAAATCCACACTGAGTGCAATAGCATTCAGCTTCACCCGCCCATCCACTGTTTTGGTTTGAGTTACTTCCTGGTCCGTGACGTCATCAACCTCACCACTGCGAGCCAGACTGTCACACAAATTCAAATTCAAATTCAAAAATGCTTTATTGGCATGACGAGAGCGCTCAGGTATTGCCAAAGCTTTTATAATACAAAACAGAAATAATAAAACAGAAATACAATTACAGAACATAACAAACACAAAAAACCATTGTTCCCTTCCTTTGAACAATATAACTACCTCCTTCCCTCTCTCCTCTTTCCACCCTCCTCCTCCTCATCACCAGTAACCCCTGGTCGTGTATGCAGGGTGTCACACACAGTCCCTCAGGTTGTGGCAGGCAGACACATACTGTGCTGCTAGATTTGCAGTTCGCTCCTCCTCTCCTAGAAGGATGGGGATTTTACTCGAATTGGAGAGGAGGTTAAACTCTGCCATTTGTTTTTTGAATTGGGGGATATATCTCTCCCGTATCTCTGTGTATTTTGGGCAGGACAACAGGAAGTGCATTTCTGTTTCTACCTCTCCCAGATCACAGTGACAGCACAGCCTTTTTTCTTTGGCAATCCAGGTTTTTTTGTGCCGGCCAGTTTCGATGGCCAGGCTGTGGTCACTGAGTCTGTACTTGGTCAGGATCTGTCTATGTTTTGTGTTTTTGACCCTGACCAGATATTCTGCCAGGGTAAATTCTTTTTTAAGGGCCAGATAGCATTGTAATTTATTGTGTGATTCAATTTCGTTATTCCAATGTACTTTATAATTGTTTTCCAGATTTAGATTAATTTGTTTCATTTTTTGTGCTGGGAGTTTTTTGTTGGTGGTGTTCTGAAGCTCGCTGGTATTAATTTGACTTATTTGGCTGAGCTTCAGTACCATTCTACTGAGGGGATTCTCTTGTGGGGCTGTGAGCAGCTCCGCAGTGCAGTGTGGTGGTAGGGACTGCGGATCAGCCTGCTGTAGATGGACCCAGTAGTTGAGCACTCGTTTCTGTATGGAGTGGAGTAAGGGGAACCGGCCCAATTCAGCCCTGCAAGCTATTGGCTGCACTCCTGTGAACCTGCAGGAGGTGTTTACAGAATTCCAGATGGAAATTCTCTATGGGGCTTTGATCCCATTTTTATAATCAGGGTTCATAAGGGGACCCCATACTTCACTACCATACAGAAGGATTGGCTTTATTATGCTGTCGAAAATTTTTTAGCCAAATTTTTATTGGTGGTTTAATTTTGTATAGCCGATTCTTTATTGCATAAAAGCCCTGCTTTTATCTCTTAATGCATTTATAGCCAGGTTGAAGTTCCCAGACGCACTGATTTTTAGACCCAGGTAATTGTAGCTGGTGCTGTGCTCCAGGGTGTTGTTTCCCAGAGTGAAGCGGTACCTATTTCCCTGAGATCTGGCTTTCTTCTGGAATACCATAACTCTGGTCTTGTCCAGGTTTACTGTCGGTGCCCATTTCTGACAGTACTGCTCTAGCAGTGCCAGGCTCTGCTGCAACCCCTGTTCAGTGGGTGACAGCAGGACCAGGTCATCTGCATAGAGCAGGAATTTGATTTCTTTGTCGTGTAGAGTGATGCCAGGGGCTGCAGACTGTTCCAGCACCGTAGCCAACTCGTTGATGTAGATGTTGAACAGTGTTGGGCTCAGACTGCAGCCCTGTCTCACTCCACGCCCTTGGGTGAAAAACCCTGTTCTTTGGTTTCCAATTTTCACACCACACTTATTCTCTGTATACATTGACTTAATGATGTCATAAATTTTACCCCCTACACGCTCTCAAAATTCTAAGGAATAGACCTGGATGCCAAATTGAGTCGAATGCTTTTTTAAAATCTATAAAACAAGCAAAGATTTTTCCTTTATTAGTTTGATGGACGTGTTTATTGATTAGGGTGTGTAGGGTGTAAACATGGTCAGAGGTGCGGTAATTTGGTAGAAATCCAATCTGACTCTTACTCAAGACACTGTGTTCGGTAAGGAAGGCCAATATCTGGGCGTTAATGATACTGCAGAACACCTTCCCCAGATTACTGCTCACACAGATGCCTCGGTAATTATTGGGGTTGAATTTGTCTCCACTTTTATGAATTGGTGTTATTAGCCCTTGGTTCCAGATGTCAGGGAAACAGCCCGCAGCCAGTATGAGGTTGAATACTTTGAGCAGGGCCTCCTGCATCCTGGGGCTGCTGTGTTTCAGCATCTCGTTTATGATGCTGTCGGGCCCGCAGGCTTTCCTGGGCTTGAGGGCTTGGAGCTTTTCTTTTAGTTCTGGTCCTGTTATTGGGAAGTCCAGTGGGTTCAGGTTTTGTTGTTCTGTGACGTCACATACGCGCCGACTGTCACTGCAGTATCAGCTTGCTGACAGTAGCGCACAGAATAAATATAGAACCCTCTTGTAGATTCCTGAGAACTGACCAAATAAAATTCCGCCTAAGTTTTTTTCAAATAAACATAACTCAAAAACCGAGTAAAACGTATAATTAAAGTTTTATTTATTTTAAACAAGACAAATTATTCTTTAAAACGACACCATCCTTGACAGTTTTTGCAAAGCATAAATTGCTGTTTTACTTTCACAAATGTTGGTGGTTGTAAAAAAAAAAAACAGAAACAAGTTTAAATAGTATGTATTTTATTGTCTTCACATTTTTTAGCATATAATTCAATTACAGTACATAATACCCGTATCTCATCCAAATCGACGTTTGAGGCAGACGAGATTGATTCGGGATAAATATCTTAATCTGCACTGCCGTTTCAGCTGTAAAGGTCACAAGTGAATCCTCCGTGGCTCTACGCGTTAAGTGTCATTTTAACTACGTTGATGCGATAATGATTACCGCAGCACCTCACAAAATACTGGGGCACTCACGGGTGTTCTCGGAGTTTACAGTAAGGACGTCCGCGGGGCTCTGGGGGTAAGAATGGCTGATGTAAAATCTGAGGATGTAGAGTTTTAATAAAATAAACACTACAGTCTCAAGACGCACACATGGGAAGTCATATATTTGGGATACATTTTCAGCTGTAGTCGACAGTGCATGGTATGTTTGGGGCAGCAGTGTGGAGTAGTGGTTAGGGCTCTGGACTCTTGACCGGAGGGTCTTGGGTTCAATCCCAGGTGGGGGACACTGCTGCTGTACCCTTGAGCAAGGTACTTTACCTAGATTGCTCCAGTAAAAACCAACTGTATAAATGGCTAATTGTATGTTTAAAATAATGTGATATCTTTTAATAATTGTAAGTCGCCCTGGATAAGGGCATCTGCTAAGAAATAAATAATAATAAATAATAATGTTTCAGACTTCAAAAAATGTTGCAATTCTAGCTAAATTTAAGCGAGGTATAGAATGAGATTAGATGTAGATTTGTTTTATTCTTTTAGTGTCTGACTAATTGCATTTATAATATATTAACCGACCGTTTTTTTTGTTTGTTTTTTTTATTAGCATGGAGTAATGTCTCTCAGGATTTTGCGGGATCTGAGGTTGCTGCAGGTGGGATTGAGATACGATATGCACGAGACGATGCGGGAGCGTGCGGGATCTTCATTCACAATGCCTCTGCTTTACTTGTTCAGTATTTCTAACATTTGAAAGCTGTGCAGATATGTCCTCAAAGGACAACAGTAGATACAAATCAATCCATTAAAACAGTCTTTTCCCCCTCTGACTACAGAAATAATGTACATAAAGCCGTGTCTATAAAATAAGGCAATGATTATGGAAAATTACACTGTTTAGAATATTGTCTCATTTTTACTCAACAACAAAAAAAAAACCTCACACCCTCCCACCATCACAAACGAGCTCTGTCATGCTTACTGTAATCCCAATTTGCAATGCAAATCTGCACAGCTGGCCTGCTTAAATACAGCACCAGGGCAAGCCACAAATCATAAAGAAGTTCCTTTTCTTTTCTCTTACAAAGCAGTTTAGTTCAACAAACTTGTGACTATGAGGATGGCAACAACGAGCTTCCTCTGCTTGGCAATTCTGTTCTCGTTATTGGGGGTCGGCTTAGCCAAGGTCCTAAACCGAAATCAAAGATTCGACAACAACAACTGTGGCAGGTTTTTATACAGAGGTTTTGAACCAAACGGCCTGCATCGTTATGAAACTAATATTGCCAGGATTTGCCAGTGCTATCAAGGAGCAGATTACTTTGCCACGATGTATGATAGAAACAAACGCATAGCTCTTTATTCCGCTTACGTTTATGGAGCCCAGCCTGCAGGTGGCCATGGACAGAATTTATGTGGGGATAGAATTGTTGATGAAACCCATACATGTGGCAGGAAGGGGTGGTGCATAGAGCCTGAGGTAAGAAATCAAATTCTGTTTTTGTTCTACTTTCTACTGCTGTTACAATTATTAATCCATCCTCTTAGTAGCAGACCTGGAACAAATATAGTTACATTTACTCTTTGATTTGTAAATAATAGTTAAAATTATTTATTTTTTTCACACAGTTATTATTATTAAACTATTCAAGTATTTGTTCCAAAAGTAAATATAACTTGAAAATATTTTTTAGATTTTCTTCAGAATTTAATATTATTTGAAAATATTTAAATATCCGTAGAAATAAAATTAAAAATCCTGTGTTAACGGCAGTAGAGGTGTAATTTATTTATTTATTAAAAATCCTGTGTTAACGGCAGTAGAGGTGTAATTTATTTATTTATTAAAAATCCTGTGTTAACGGCAGTAGGTGTAATTTATTTATTTATTAAAAATCCTGTGTTAATGGCAGTAGGTGTAATTTATTTATTTATTAAAAATCCTGTGTTAACGGCAGTAGAGGTGTAATTTATTTATTTATTAAAAATCCTGTGTTAACGGCAGTAGAGGTGTAATTTATTTATTTATTAAAAATCCTGTGTTAACGGCAGTAGAGGTGTAATTTATTTATTTATTAAAAATCCTGTGTTAACGGCGGTAGAGGTGTAATTTATTTATTTATTTAAAATCCTGTGTTAACGGCAGTAGAGGTGTAATTTATTTATTTATTAAAAATCCTGTGTTAACGGCAGTAGGTGTAATTTATTTATTTATTAAAAATCCTGTGTTAACGGCAGTAGAGGTGTAATTTATTTATTTATTAAAAATCCTGTGTTAACGGCAGTAGGTGTAATTTATTTATTTATTAAAAATCCTGTGTTAACGGCAGTAGGTGTAATTTATTTATTTATTAAAAATCCTGTGTTAACGGCAGTAGAGGTGTAATTTATTTATTTATTAAAAATCCTGTGTTAACGGCAGTAGAGGTGTAATTTATTTATTTATTAAAAATCCTGTGTTAACGGCAGTAGAGGTGTAATTTATTTATTTATTAAAAATCCTGTGTTAACGGCAGTAGGTGTAATTTATTTATTTATTAAAAATCCTGTGTTAACGGCGGTAGGTGTAATTTATTTATTTATTAAAAATCCTGTGTTAACGGCAGTAGGTGTAATTTATTTATTTATTAAAAATCCTGTGTTAACGGCAGTAGGTGTAATTTATTTATTTATTAAAAATCCTGTGTTAACGGCAGTAGGTGTAATTTATTTATTTATTAAAAATCCTGTGTTAACGGCGGTAGTAATTTATTTATTTATTAAAAAATCCTGTGTTAACGGCAGTAGAGGTGTAATTTATTTATTTATTAAAAATCCTGTGTTAACGGCAGTAGGTGTAATTTATTTATTTATTAAAAATCCTGTGTTAACGGCAGTAGGTGTAATTTATTTATTTATTAAAAATCCTGTGTTAACGGCAGTAGGTGTAATTTATTTATTTATTAAAAATCCTGTGTTAACGGCGGTAGGTGTAATTTATTTATTTATTAAAAATCCTGTGTTAACGGCAGTAGGTGTAATTTATTTATTTATTAAAAATCCTGTGTTAACGACGGTAGGTGTAATTTATTTATTTATTAAAAATCCTGTGTTAACGACGGTAGGTGTAATTTATTTATTTATTAAAAATCCTGTGTTAACGGCAGTAGAGGTGTAATTTATTTATTTATTAAAAATCCTGTGTTAACGGCAGTAGGTATTTAATTTATTTATTTATTAAAAATCCTGTGTTAACGGCAGTAGGTATTTAATTTATTTATTTATTAAAAATCCTGTGTTAACGGCAGTAGAGGTGTAATTTATTTATTTATTAAAAATCCTGTGTTAACGGACAGTAGAGGTGTAATTTATTTATTTATTAAAATCCTGTGTTAACGGCAGTAGGTATTTAATTTATTTATTTATTAAAAATCCTGTGTTAACGGCAGTAGGTATTTAATTTATTTATTTATTAAAAATCCTGTGTTAACGGCAGTAGAGGTGTAATTTATTTATTTATTAAAAATCCTGTGTTAACGGCAGTAGGTGTAATTTATTTATTTATTAAAAATCCTGTGTTAACGGCAGTAGGTGTAATTTATTTATTTATTAAAAATCCTGTGTTAACGGCAGTAGGTATTTAATTTATTTATTTATTAAAAATCCTGTGTTAACGGCAGTAGGTATTTAATTTATTTATTTATTAAAAATCCTGTGTTAACGACAGTAGGTGTAATTTATTTATTTATTAAAATCCTGTGTTAACGGCAGTAGGTGTAATTTATTTATTTATTAAAAATCCTGTGTTAACGACAGTAGGTGTAATTTATTTATTTATTAAAAAAATCCTGTGTTAACGACGGTAGGTGTAATTTATTTATTTATTAAAAATCCTGTGTTAACGGCGGTAGGTGTAATTTATTTATTTATTAAAATCCTGTGTTAACGGCAGTAGGTGTAATTTATTTATTTATTAAAAATCCTGTGTTAACGGCGGTAGGTGTAATTTATTTATTTATTAAAAATCCTGTGTTAACGGCAGTAGGTGTAATTTATTTATTTATTAAAAATCCTGTGTTAACGGCAGTAGGTGTAATTTATTTATTTATTAAAAATCCTGTGTTAACGGCAGTAGGTGTAATTTATTTATTTATTAAAAATCCTGTGTTAACGGCAGTAGGTGTAATTTATTTATTTATTAAAAATCCTGTGTTAACGGCAGTAGGTGTAATTTATTTATTTATTTAATAAAATTAAAAATCCTGTGTTAACGGCAGTAGGTGTAATTTATTTATTTATTTAATAAAATTAAAAATCCTGTGTTAACGGCAGTAGGTGTAATTTATTTATTTATTAAAATCCTGTGTTAACGGCAGTAGGTGTAATTTATTTATTTATTAAAAATCCTGTGTTAACGGACGGTAGGTGTAATTTATTTATTTATTAAAAATCCTGTGTTAACGACAGTAGGTGTAATTTATTTATTTATTTAATAAAATTAAAAATCCTGTGTTAACGGAGTAGGTGTAATTTATTTATTTATTTAATAAAATTAAAAATCCTGTGTTAACGGCAGTAGGTGTAATTTATTTATTTATTTAATAAAATTAAAAATCCTGTGTTAACGGCAGTAGGTATTTAATTTATTTATTTATTAAAAATCCTGTGTTAACGGCAGTAGGTATTTAATTTATTTATTTATTAAAAATCCTGTGTTAACGGCATTAGGTGTAATTTATTTATTTATTAAAAATCCTGTGTTAACGGCAGTAGGTGTAATTTATTTATTTATTAAAAATCCTGTGTTAACGGCAGTAGGTGTAATTTATTTATTTATTAAAAATCCTGTGTTAACGGCAGTAGGTGTAATTTATTTATTTATTAAAAATCCTGTGTTAACGGCAGTAGGTGTAATTTATTTATTTATTAAAAATCCTGTGTTAACGGCAGTAGGTGTAATTTATTTATTTATTAAAAATCCTGTGTTAACGGCAGTAGGTGTAATTTATTTATTTATTAAAAATCCTGTGTTAACGGCAGTAGGTGTAATTTATTTATTTATTAAAAATCCTGTGTTAACGGCAGTAGGTGTAATTTATTTATTTATTAAAAATCCTGTGTTAACGGCGGTAGGTGTAATTTATTTATTTATTAAAAATCCTGTGTTAACGGCAGTAGGTGTAATTTATTTATTTATTAAAAATCCTGTGTTAACGGCAGTAGGTGTAATTTATTTATTTATTAAAATCCTGTGTTATTGACGGTAGGTGTAATTTATTTATTTATTAAAAATCCTGTGTTAACGACGGTAGGTGTAATTTATTTATTTATTTAATAAAATTAAAATCCTGTGTTAACGGCAGTAGGTGTAATTTATTTATTTATTAAAAATCCTGTGTTAACGGCAGTAGGTGTAATTTATTTATTTATTAAAAATCCTGTGTTAACGGCAGTAGGTGTAATTTATTTATTTATTAAAAATCCTGTGTTAACGGCAGTAGGTGTAATTTATTTATTTATTAAAAATCCTGTGTTAACGGGCAGTAGGTGTAATTTATTTATTTATTTAATAAAATTAAAAATCCTGTGTTAACGACGGTAGGTGTAATTTATTTATTTATTTAATAAAATTAAAAATCCTGTGTTAACGGCAGTAGGTGTAATTTATTTATTTATTTAATAAAATTAAAAATCCTGTGTTAACGGCAGTAGGTGTAATTTATTTATTTATTAAAATCCTGTGTTAACGGGTAGGTGTAATTTATTTATTTATTAAAAATCCTGTGTTAACGGCAGTAGGTGTAATTTATTTATTTATTAAAAATCCTGTGTTAACGGCAGTAGGTGTAATTTATTTATTTATTAAAAATCCTGTGTTAACGGCAGTAGGTGTAATTTATTTATTTATTAAAAATCCTGTGTTAACGGCGGTAGGTGTAATTTATTTATTTATTAAAAATCCTGTGTTAACGACAGTAGGTGTAATTTATTTATTTATTAAAAATCCTGTGTTAACGGCAGTAGGTGTAATTTATTTATTTATTAAAATCCTGTGTTAACGACAGTAGGTGTAATTTATTTATTTATTAAAAATCCTGTGTTAACGGCAGTAGGTGTAATTTATTTATTTATTAAAAAATCCTGTGTTAACGACAGTAGGTGTAATTTATTTATTTATTAAAAATCCTGTGTTAACGGCAGTAGGTGTAATTTATTTATTTATTAAAAATCCTGTGTTAACGGCAGTAGGTGTAATTTATTTATTTATTTAATAAAATTAAAAATCCTGTGTTAACGGCAGTAGGTGTAATTTATTTATTTATTAAAAATCCTGTGTTAACGGCAGTAGGTGTAATTTATTTATTTATTAAAAATCCTGTGTTAACGGCAGTAGGTGTAATTTATTTATTTATTTAATAAAATTAAAAATCCTGTGTTAACGGCAGTAGGTGTAATTTATTTATTTATTTAATAAAATTAAAAATCCTGTGTTAACGGCGGTAGGTGTAATTTATTTATTTATTTAATAAAATTAAAAATCCTGTGTTAACGGCACGGTAGGTGTAATTTATTTATTTATTTAATAAAATTAAAAATCCTGTGTTAACGGCAGTAGGTGTAATTTATTTATTTATTTAATAAAATTAAAAATCCTGTGTTAACGGCAGTAGGTGTAATTTATTTATTTATTTAATAAAATTAAAAATCCTGTGTTAACGGCAGTAGGTGTAATTTATTTATTTATTTATTTATTTTTTGATGAAAGGCTAACAAGGACAAGTATTTTGAATTCAGGAGACTAATTAAGTTTATTTACTGTTCGTTACAGTGACATATTTGAAAACATTTCAACTATATTCGTCCCAGGTCTGCTTAGTAGGGCAAAGTGTATGGACTTTCACTACCCAGTCTGTAGCCAGATTACAGTGTGGGCTTCTTACAATGTTAAAAGGTTGTGTCTAATTCTGAAAGGTTATTATTATTATTAATAATAATAATAATAATAATAATAATAATAATAATAATAATAATAATAATTAGCAGACACCTCTCTTACCCAGGGCGACTTACAGTTGTATACAATATATATATATATATATATATATATATATATATATATATATATATATATATATATATATATATATATCAAAATTACAGTAAAAATAAAGGTGAAACACTAAATGCTACAGACTGGGTTAACAGTAGTGGCAATTTAAACTGCAGGATTAAAAACAGTAACATAGGGAGCAGATAAAGGCAATTTAAATTAATTTTCCATCCATGTACAAACTAATCTAACATGAGTAATAGAGCTTGCTTTGAGACAAATGCTGAAAATATACAGACGTTTAACCCAATTAAAAAATAATCTGTATATTAAAAAAAAAACATACAAGCATTCCATAAGAGCGCTTTGCACTGCCCCAGGCATTATTTTCTAAACAGATTTGAGTGCGTACATGTACAAAACTAGCTAAACTTACCTTGAATATGTAACCCTACTTTAGCGAATAATACTTCCAGGTTACCGTTAGGTTCGTTGGGAGACTGGTTTCATTGATATGCACAGTAGTAACATACCAGTACTCTAAATAAATAATTTGACGACTAGTGTAATTACTGTTCTTGCATATGACATTTATCTTTTTTCTTAAAGAAAATAAAAACTGTAACAAAATGAAATCATCATGCACAGGCCCGTATTAAGGTATTTGGGGGCCCAGGGCTACTAACATTTCAGGGGCCCCCTTGGAACCCCCCCCCCCCCCCCATAATACTGTACAATCAGCTAATGTTTATTTATTATTATTGATTTCTTAGCTGACACCCTTATCCAGGGCGACTTACAATTGTTACAACATATCACATTATTTTTACATACAATTACATTATTTTTTACACATTATTTTACATGCAATTACCCATTTATACAGTTGGGTTTTTACTGGAGCAATCTAGGCAAAGTACCTTGCTCAAGGGTACAGCAGCAGCGTCCGCCACCTGGGATTGAACCCAGAGGCTCACTGTGACCCTCTAAAGGAATAAGCTGTTATGATAGTGGATGGATGGATGGGAGTCATTTAAACAGTTTAATTATTTTATTGTTGTGATTTTTTTACTTTATTTTATTCACAGGCCAAAGCATAGATATGAATGTTCCACTGCCTCCATTAAACGAGTATGTAAAAAGACATCTAAAAGGAAAATGAATCTGTCATGGTATGGTCAAAAATGATTGAGGAAAGTGCACGCTACTACCTGGGCCTATTTCCACACATTGGCCAAAGTGCAGAATACCGCAGCATGGGACACAAATTTTACCAGACCTATCCCACAATCAAGCAGGAAGGAAATGAACCCTGGGTATGTCTCTGAACATTTGGCCTGAGTTATTTTGATATAGAGGAATTTTCCAATTCAAATGATTTTTAGTGCAGTTTTAAAGTTACTCTCACACTATTGTTTGGTATATTATTAATGTTTTCTGTGTACCTGCAGTCATTCTCTCTGGCAAACTCACAGACACTCCAGCCCCCTGCTCTTCTCTTACAGTGTTTTAACGTATTTCACAGTCTGCCTTCTGCAAATCCTACAGTGCTCGCATCTGAGATGGAGTGAGAAAAGAAAGTCTTCTGGAGGTGAAACACCACTAAAAAAGACAAAGGAGTTTCACTGTTGCAATGGATCACTGCTCAAATGGTGATAAACAGTGATGACTATGAGAGAAATGTGTCTGAGCTATCCAAGGAATGGGCAAAACCACAGCCCAATGAAAATCATATAAAAATGCTTTTAAAAGAGACACACAAAGGATGTCGAATGTGGTTGTCCACAGTCCCGGTGGGGACATGAAAACAGTCATGGACAAGTGTCCTTGTTCTGAACAGGGAAAGTATGTAAGTATTGCACACAAATAAGAAAACCTATTGCAGCAATGGGTGGTTAAAAGCAGTGTGATAAACTGACATAGAAACAATAGCTTGAGTTATCCATCTTCATTTTGTGCATACTTCTTTCAGGTGATATATGACTTCATTTTAAGAACTGGAAAGAAGGAACTGAATGAATTCTCAAAAAAAAAATCATACAGCTGCTTACTGCTGTGAAGGAGTTGATGAGGGAAGACTCCATTAATATGCAGGTAATCAATAATTTAACCTTTGGCAACGTATTTATTTGGCAACTTATTTATTTGTCGTCTTGGATAAAGGTGTCTGCAATAATAACATATAACCATGATCAGCCTTGGAGGCTTTGTTTTTAAAGAGTTTAAATATTTTGTATCCTGTTTATATTATGCAGTTGCTGACTGAGAAGAAGTTGTTATAAGGCATTGATGCAGACAAGATGGTGGTGACAAATCTTAGCAAGATGGCTTCCCAATTAATAGCACTAGCCCTGAAGACTCAATTAAAGCAGATGTGTGTAAAAAAAATAAACAGCTGCTTGAATGACCTAGAGATGAAAGGTAACAGGCTTTGGTTTGAGTTTTGATTCAGTTCTGGAAAACATTGAGGTTGACATTACATTGTTTTCTTTGGATTTTAATATTGATAGCTATCAGAATAATTATTCAGGTAAATAGATATACTGTGTGTGTATGTGTGTGTATGTGTGTGTATATATATATATATATATATATATACACAGACGTGCTCAAATTTGTTGGTACCCCTCCACAAAAAACGAAGAATGCACAATTTTCTCTGAAATAACTTGAAACTGACAAAAGTAATTGGCATCCACCATGGTTTATTCCATATTTAATAGAAATCAGACTTTGCTTTTGATTTTTTATTCAACATAATATTGTAAATAATAAAACAAATGAAAATGGCATGGACAAAAATGATGGGACCGCTAACCTAATATTTTGTTGCACAACCTTTAGAGGCAATCACTGCAATCAAACGTTTTCTGTAGCTCTCAATGAGACTTCTGCACCTGTTAACAGGTAGTTTGGCCCACTTTCCTGAGCAAACTGCTCCAGCTGTCTTAGGTTTGATGGGTGCCTTCTCCAGACTGCAAGTTTCAGCTCTTTCCATAGATGTTCGATAGGATTCAGATCAGGACTCATAGAAGGCCACTTCAGAATAGTCCAATGTTTTGTTCTTATCCATTCTTGGGTGCTTTTAGCTGTGTGTTTTGGGTCATTATCCTGTTGGAGGACCCATGACCTGTGACTGAGACAGAGCTTTCTGACACTGGGCAGTACGTTTCGCTCAGAATGCCTTGATAGTCTTGAGATTTCATTGTGCCCTGCACAGATTCAAGGCACCCTGTGCCAGGCGCAGCAAAGCAGCCCCAAAACATAACCGAGCCTCCTCCATGTTTCACTGTAAGTATGGTGTTCTTTTCTTTGAAAGCTTCATTTTTCGTCTGTGAACATAGAGCTGATGTGACTTGCCAAAAGCTCTAGTTTTGACTCATCTGTCCAAAGGACATTCTCCCAGAAGGATTGTGGCTTGTCAATATGCATTTTAGCAAATTCCAGTCTGGCTTTTTATGTTTTTCTGTCAAAAGTGGAGTCCTCCTGGGTCTTCTTCCATGGAGCCCACTTTTAGCTCAAAAAAGCGACGGATGGTGCGATCAGAAACTGACGTACCTTCACCTCGGAGTTCAGCTTGTATCTCTTTGGCAGTTATCCTTGGTTCTTTTTCTACCATTCCTTTTATCCTTCTGTTCAATCTGGGGTCGATTTTCCTCTTGCGGCCGCCCAGGGAGGTTGGCTACAGTTCCATGGACCTTAAACTTCTTAATAATATTTGCAACTGTTGTCACAGGAACATCAAGCTGCTTGGAGATGGTCTTGTAGCCTTTACCTTTACCATGCTTGTCTATTATTTTCTTTTCTGATCTCCTCAGACAACTCTCTCCTTTGCTTTCTCTGGTCCATGTTCAGTGTGGTGCACACAATGATACCAAACAACACAGTGACTACTTTTCTCCATTTAAATAGGCTGAATGACTGATTACAAGATTGGAGACATGTGTGATACTAATTAAAGAAACTAATTAGTGTGAAATATCACTATAATCCAATTATTTATTATCTTTTCTAAGGGGTACCAACAAATGTGTCCAGGCCATTTTAGAATATCTTTGTAGAATAAGCAATAATTCATCTCTTTTCACAGCTTCTTTGCTTTATTCTATGACATACCAAAGGCATGCAAGTATACATGATAAAATAGTTTTTAATTTCATCACTTTTCAGGAGGAATCAAGCATTATTTCAATGAGCTGTAAGGGTACCAACAAATTTGAGCACGTCTGTATATATATACAGGTATTTTTTAAAGCAGCTGACACCTGGATCTTTTTGGAATGCAATTTCTCTGGATACTGGTACTGATGTTAAGTAACAACCTATCGGTTATTATGTTTTTTTTTTTTTTTTTTTTCTAGGTTTGGAGTTGACTGCAGTAATATTACTTCTACCATCCCTGTTAAAAGAAGATTCATCAACTCTTATTGTGATAGATCAGGTACATTTTGATTGATCGGTTGTTTCCATCTTTTGCTGCTTGTAGGCTGAATGTAAGAGAATGTAAAAGAAACATTTCAACTAACAGATATATTTACATTTTGTATACCTTTTGCATGTACTATATATTACTACTTGATCAAAACAAAAGTTTGTAAATGTTTCAGAATATTTTTTCTGATATTATGTAAACATAAGTGGCCTTTCCTTCCACCCCATGTGCATTTGTAATAGCTCTTATGTATATTCAGCCAGTGCAATTATCCTATCAGAAACATTTTGAATGACCTCCAAGTCCATAATGTTTTTTGTTGTTGTTTTATACTGTATTTTATTTATTTATTTTTGACATGTATGGGTTTCTGAATTTAAAAAATATATATTTCAGGACCCAGCCCTCCCAACCCCTGTGATTTGTTTTACATGACTGTACAGGGAACTCCTATGTCATACGAGAGTGACCGTCGTAATGGATAATGAGTCCATGCTAACTGATGATTTGAATCTGGATCGTCTCTTGCTTTGGGGGCTGTCTGTTTTTTCTTTATATTATATATTTGGTATTGAATATCCAAATCAGACGAGGAAGACAATGAGCTTTTTGGAGGCATTTGTCTTCAAACTTAATACTTCAAAGACAGTGTAAATTTGTCTTAAAATACTATATAATGCTGTTTCGGCCTGTGTTAAGAAAATAAACACATAAAGTGATCATTAAGGTTCTGTTCTGAAAGTGCTGTAGAAATGTTTAGTGTTTTAAGTTTGTTTTTACTGGAGTTTACTGGAGAACATGTGAAGGAAGTCTCTAACCCTTTCATTTTAATTAATTTACTTAATTTCAATTTAATTATGTACATATTTTATGATTGTATTTAATAAATGGAGCTGCTTTTCTCCAATTAGAAAAAAAAAAGTTTTGCTGTATTTTTTTTTAATTTTAATTCACCTTACACAGGAGTAGTTAGTAATTTGTGTGTTCTATTTATTACTGCTTTAACTAATAATGAAGATATTTCTATAGCTTACTTACAGAGGGGAATTGTAAAAGGGAATGGTCTATCTACATAGTTAAATGTTACAGTAACAAAAATACACTACATTAATCTTTAATTTCACACAATGATTTTGTAGTAGGAGCAATATAATAAAAATCAAGATGGGAGGGTCTGTATTGCAGACAAAATATGCATGGGTAAGGAAATGGTTTGAAAGAATCTTTTTTTGAATATAAAAAGGTTCTTTGAAGAACCAATAAAGGTTCCCCTATGACATCGGTGCAAAGAGCCTTTAATGGTTCTAGATAGAACCTTTTTTTCTAAGTGTGTAGCATAAGATTTTTTTACTGTGTCAGATAACTACGGCATGCCAAAAGGACACAAAATGTTTTAAAAAATAGGCAAATTGTTTCGTGTCCATGTTTTTTTATTAGCCAACCGTGAAGGCAGCAGTGTGGAGTAGTGGTTAGGGCTCTGGACTCTTGACCGGAGGGTCGTGGGTTCAATCCCTGGTAGGGGACACTGCTGCTGTACCCTTGAGCAAGGTACTTTACCTAGATTGCTCCAGTAAAAACCCAACTGTATAAATGGGTAATTGTATGTAAAAAATAATGTGATATCTTGTAACAATTGTAAGTCGCCCTGGATAAGGGCGTCTGCTAAGAAATAAATAATAATAATAATAATATCAGTTTGACTTTACAGGAACGGCGGGGGCCCCCTAGGAAACGGAGCCCTGAGCTTCAGCCCATGTAGCCCATTGGCTTAACACGGCCCTGATCATGCACATCATCAATCAATACAGCATAATAAGCACAATCCACAGTTCACTGTCCATTCATTTATATATCCAGTTAGTTTATCCTTAGGCCAACAAAAGAATGGAAATGAAGTCGTTGCAGAGAGTTGATTCACCGCTGTTGATGACGTTGCTGCTGAATAGCTGTTATGATGTCATCAGTCCCGGTAAGAAGAAATGGCGATGGCTTCTCAGTCAAAGAAAAGTCCACCCCCCCCCCCCACCCCCAAAAAAACCCCTGCATATTGGAACACACTTCATTATGCAGGTCTAAATAATTTTCACTCGATATACAGTTAAACAATCGTTGTTTTTTTTTCTTTTAACATTGCACATTATTCATAGTTTTTTTTTTTCAGTTTAAACTTCCAGTATATTATCAACAAAAATAAATGTGCGTATATCTAAACCTTTTGTTGAAAACAGAAATAAAAGTATACAGCATTTCACAAATTCCGTATTCCTCTGCCTTTGTTTTAATTTCTTTTGCAACTGCGTAGTTATATTTATCTTTCTTTCAACTTAATTAAAGAATTTCTACCAGCATTTCTTTATAAACACAATTTCAATGTATTTTCATTTCATTTACAGGGTTTTTTTTTTTCCTTACTATCTGTCAGAATAGTAAGCTTCATTTTCTTTCAATTGAACCAAAACATATATAAATATTGCATTTAAAATAACACAAAAATAAAATAATATATCATAGTACACATTCTGTCCACCATTACTGTTCAAAAGCACATCACACAAATAATTCTGGTTGGTTTTATACAGTATTGCAAAACAATAATAAACAAGAATACCGTTTTTCTTAATTTAGTTATTTTTAATATATTATAACTCACCAGAAAATCATAGATCTCAGTTCCTAAAGCGTTGAAGTTCTTCAGCTCTTTTCCAAAAGTTCAAGGATTCCTTTAAACTATTTATATACCTATATAATTTGTTTGTTTGCAAAATAAGTCCTAACAACTTGCTGTTGCTTGCGATTTCTTTCTATATTTCCCAAAAATAAGTAAAACGTATTTTCTATTGCTTACGCTCTGCTTGCTTTTTTATTTATTTATTTTTTATTTCTAAAAAAAAAAAAAAAAAAACTACATATTGCTCTAATGACTTGCTCTGTTGCTTGCAATTTCCTTTTTCTGTCTTTTTGTCAATTTTTCTAGCTTCTCTCGAGTGCCTCTAAAAAGATACATTTACTTTTTTTCAGTGAGGTCACCTGTTCCCTGCACGTTGCAGGCATGTGATTAACTCTGTGTGAACTGGAACTCAGTTTTAGAGTGTGCTTATCAAAACAGGGTTACAAATATATTTACTATAGAATGTTTTTTTTTTTTTTTTGAGAGCAGTATGAACATAAGAATATTTATAAAGCAGATGAGGCCATTTGGTCCCATCTAAACTCACTGATTCCTAGTTCAGTAGCTGATTAATCTCAGAAGTTTGTCCAGTAAGGTTTTAAAGGACCCCAGTGATTCAGCTTCAACATGAGTGTGAATGTTCTGTTCGTATGGGTATATTGAAGAGAGTTTACACATAGAACCACTGTACAGTAGATGGGTTCAGTCTGTCTGCAGAAATAAAGCAATAACACCATCCAGGGTGTTGAAATATGATCCAATAAAGGGAAGAGTCAAAGCCAAAGCTATGCAGTCATGATCCCTTTATTCATGCCATTTTATACTTCACTGTGTTATGTTGTTTTTCTTTTTTTAATGACATTAATATTCCCCTGATGATATTTCAGTTGATTACAGAGAATAATACTCAAAGGAACATGGAAGAATGTCCAGGAAATAGACCTGAACAGAGACCGTGGCTGGATCGGGTCAAGGGATCTCAGGCTGTGGACCAGGATTACAGTGGTACCAGATACACCAAAGCACATTTGAACCCTAATGGCCATCATAATGGTAATGGTAATGCACAGTCTGCAACTTTCACCCTGACCAACGCTGTACCACAGATTCAAGCACTTAATACGTTATGGGCTGAACAATATGAGAACAAAATGCAAGATTTTATCAACTTTACAACTTTACAGCAGATGGACCATGTCCCTCACTGGTGCGATTCCCTCCAACAACAAAATGAATGAGCGAGTGACCATCCCCAGCTCCATCTGGAGTGCCTTCTGCTGCGTCAATAATGGAAATCCAACTGGCTCCAAGGCTTTCTGGTTAGAAAATGATCAAAATGTGGACAACATATTTCAGATTAGGACCCTTCGAGCCCTGCAAAATAAATTGGGAAGAAAATTGAATTCAGTGGTTACATTGTTTCAAAATAATTGTGAAATGCGGGCGTAAAATAAGTTTAGCCAGTCTAATTTGGGTCAGAGAGAGTTGATGAATCGCATGTTTGTGACATCTGATACCAGATTAAAACGTTTCATGCATGATATATAGCGGAGAACCTGTAAAAGTGTGAAACTGCTTCATTTCAATAAAGCATTGACAAAATCATTGGTTGTATTTCTCTGTTACTACACTTAAAATAAAGGGTTTGGTGCTGGATGTCAGGATCAGCGTTTCTTTATTGATTCTAGTTTTAAATTGTTAGTATCTCTCTATTTCACTGTGTGGTAATGAGCCTTTTTTCTGGTTAAACAATAAAAAGAAACACACACACAAACACAACTGTAGGAACATCCTATTTTGAGAATTCTGTGCTTCTCCCTTTTACCCACATTCAGAATACTGTTCCATTTTCTAAGAATGCAAATGTTGCAACACATTTATTGAGTGATGTTAATATAGAAAAGATATTTATTGTCATTGGGCATTAAGCTGCTCAAGAAACTGGTGTCTACTGTATATTTTCACTATACAGCCAACAATAATAATATATATTTCTGTACATTACAATAATTCATATGCATATTATTTTTTTTTTTTATGTTAACATATCTCAGCACAAAATAATACTTATAGCTCACATTCCTCTGAATAGTATCAATTTCGAAAACTTCCCATAGAGCTCAATGTAATTTCACCAATACAATTAAACAAACATACGGTAGTTTTCATTGTTTCAGTTTACAGCCTTACAAATAATGATTAGCTTTATATTAAATTACATTTGAAGTAGGATTCTACATGCTCAGGTAATGCCAAGTGCTTCTGAAATAGAGGCAACACATTAAACACATTGAAAATAAAAAAAAAAAACACCAGTTGTATTTCTAAAACAAATAAACACTAAAGCTTAAACAAGCCTCAACCCCGGCATACTAGGCAGTAGCATGGCCCAGTATCGCTAGGGATAACTCACGTCTCTTCAATACAGCTGCTATGAAGTTTCTGAAGTGCTCTAAAATAAATGACGTCAATAAACTGGGTAGCATTCCCAATCTGCAAGGATTACCGCGCTTTTTTTTTTATTTAGTCGTTGCCAATTATTTTTTATTATTTTCTCCCAATTTGGAATGGCCAATTATTTTTAGGCTCAGCTCACCTCTACCACCCCTGCGCTGACTCGGGAGGACGAACACAGGGGTCGCGATCTAGCCCTCCCTCCCCCCAGGCGGCGCTCGGCCAGTTGAGCGCCGCCCCCTGGAAACTCCCATCTTCGGCCGGCAAAGGAATAGCCTGGACTCGAACTCACGACGTCCAGACTATAGTGCACATCCTGCACTCCACGTGGAGCGCCTTTACTAGACGCGCCACTCGGGAGCCAACGTGATATTTTTTTAACACGTATTTACGTGATAATTTCATTTCTTGTAATTAGGTGTTACTTTGCTGTCACGTATTTACGTGATAATTCTCTATCACGAAAATAGGTGATATTTATTTCTTGTAGCGATCCGTGTATCAAGCAGATGTACTCAAACTTTTGACTGGTACTGTATATCTATATGTACTACTCCTTACCCAGTTCCCTATATTCTTTTCCCCTGTTTGCTCTCCTTCCTCCCTATCTTCTCTCCCAGGACGACTGCAGTGGTGATCGAGGCTTTGGGAGAAGGAGATTAGCAGCGCAGCAGAACAAGCCAATCCAGACGAGACGGTGCGCTTTCTTGTTCGTGGAGGGACTCCGGACTGTGGTGCCTGTTGTCTGGACCATCTTCGATAGCCGCTTTTGCGTGACTTTTGACTCCGGTTCCATTGTGGGGCTGCTTGCAGCTGGATTTTTAACATTTTTTTTTTGAATATTTTAATACCTACCTTTTTCTACCGCAATTAATTAAATAAGTTCTTCATTTTTCTACTTGCCTGTTGTGTGCCTCCTTGTTGCGCATCTGGTGTGTGGACCCCCTTGATTGAAACGAACCTGTGTAGAGAAAAGAAAGTGGTTAGAATTAGCTGGTACTTATAAGTGACTGTATCCTACTTACAGCGCATCGACTCAAACAACACGGGTGTAAAAAAAAGCCCCCATAAGTGACCCCTATCACGCAATTACGTGATCATTTTTTAATACATATTTACGTGGTAATTTTATTTCTCGTAATTAGGTGTTACTTTGTCACGTATATATGTGATATTTTTAACACGTATTTAAGTCATAATTTTTGTTTACGACTGTAAGTCGCCCGGGACAAGGGGCGTCTGCTAAGAAATAAATAATAATTATTATTATTTATTTCTTAGCAGACGCCCTTATCCAGGGCGACTAACAATCGTAAGCAAATACATTCAAGTGTTACAATACAAGTAATACAATAAGAGCAAAAATACAATAACTTTTGTTCAAGCAAAGTACAAGTGTGATAAAACACAATTCAATAATACAGCAGATAATAGTGATAGTTACATCAGGATATGATTAAATAGTGATAGTTACATCAGGATATGATTAAATACAAAATACTACAGGTTAAACACTTGGCAGATTACAGTATTCTGAAGTACAGGATTAAATGCAGTAAAATAGGGGGCAGATAAGAGCAAAATAAAGCACATTTAAATGAAGGGTGATAGTGTCCCAGGATACAACAGAGGAGTTCTACAGGTGCTGTTTGAAGAGGTGAGTCTTAAGGAGGCGCTGGAATGTGGTCAGGGACTGGGCAGTCCTGACATCTGTAGGAAGGTCATTCCACCACTGCGGGGCAAGGGTGGAGAAGGAGCGGGCTCTGGAGTCAGGGGAGCGTAGAGGAGGTAGAGCCAGTCTTCTAGTGCAGGCGGAGCGGAGAGGTCGAGTGGGGTGTAGGGAGAGATGAGGGTCTGGAGGTAGCTGGGTGCAGTCTGGTCAAGGCATCCGTGGCAAGTACAAGAGTCTTGAACTGGATGCGAGCGTGATCGAGCCAGTGGAGGAGGGAGTAGTGGAGTAGCGTGGGCGAAGCGAGGCAGAGAGAACACCAGGCGGGCAGCAGAGTTCTGGATGAGCTGGAGCGGACGGGTGGCGGTGTTACTTGTTGTGTTACTTGTGTTACTTGTTGTCACGTATATACGTGATATTGTCCTTTCAGGTAAATACGTGTTTTTATTAATTATTTGTTTATGTATGGTAGCAATGCGCTTCCTTAATATCTGTAATTACAGAACCGCTTCCGAATTAACTGCGCTGAACCGGGCAGCTGTGAAAGGGAGACATTAAGGGTGTGTTCACGGAGATCATTATGCGCAGATTCTGTGCAGAATCTGACCAGTTCATAGAAGATCATTGGATAAATTGGTCACATTCTGCACAATATCTGCGCAGAACTATCTCCGTGAACGCACCCTGAGTTTTTCCTTATTCACTTCAATGCGCAAGCGCAGCTTTAAAAAGAGAGAGCGACGCTGGGAAATGCAGTCTTTAGTTTCCACTTCAATGCGCAAGCGCAGCTTTTAAAAGAGGGAGCGACGCTGGGAAATGCAGTTTTTCGTTTTCACTTCAATGGGCAAGCGTTGGCCAATCGTTACAACTACGTCTCACCCGAAAGACGGAGCACAAGGAGGTTAAGTGACTTGCTCGGGTCACACAAGGAGTCAGTGGCTGAGGTGGGATTTGAACCGGGGACCTCCTGTTACAAGCCCTTTTCTTTAACCACTGGACCACACCGCCTCCTTTGTTTCCTTCGTTTAAGACTTCGTAATTAAAAATCCAGCTGCAAGCAGCCCCACAATGGAACCGGAGCCAAATGTCACGCAATTATCACATAAACGTGTTAAAAAAAATATCACGTATATACGTGACAAGACGTAATTATGAGAAATGAAATGATAACATAACTACGTGTTCAAAAATGATCACGTAATTGCGTGATAGGGGTCACTTGTGGGGGCCTTTTTTACACCCGTGTTGTTTGAGTCGATGCGCTGTAAGTAGGATACAGTCACTCTAATAAGCACATGTACTGCCCTGACTCACGAGTACATCCTTTACCAGCTTTGGATAAACGGAACTGTGCGATCACATTTGTCCATGCAGAATGTTTATGCTAGTCTGTAAACTGTTGTTAAATTAAATGCTGTTTGTTTTAAAACATATTTTGGTTGTACCGTTAATTTACTAAACTATACAAACAACACGAAACTACTATCACGTGACACACTTGCAGAAATTGGATGTTCAGCAAAGATATTCTATTGAACAAGATCCTCGATTAATTTGTAGACAGGAGAGTTTCGCGTGGCCGCTGCAGATCCACATTATAAACACACAAGCACAACAATAGCCTGTAACGTGTCAAGGTTGCGTATTGAATTAAAAATGAAAGACTCTATTTCCCAGCATCGCTGCTTCATTGAAGTGAAAAAGAAAGACTTCGTTTCCCCAGCGTCGCTCCACCTTTTCACAGCTGCGCTTGCGCATTAACGTGATAAAGAAAGCCTGACAGTACGTTCACTTAGATCATTCTGTGCAGAATATGACCAGTTTAGCCAGTGATCTTCTAAGAATTGATCAGATTCTGCACAGAATCTGTAGAGAATGATCTCCGTGAACACACCCTTAATTTCAGCCTATCAGAGCGTCTGTCCTGGCTTTTCTGTGAGCTGCTGTACTGTGCGGAGCAGGTGGGATACAGGCAGGGCTGCATTGTTTTGATTCGGGTTGTTCAAATCTAGTTTTCAGCATTAGACGTAAAAATGGTATAGTGCTCTGAAATATTAGGTATATATGTACAGGCGCACGCCGCAAGAAAAACACATGACGCATCCCGCATCATGTGACTGTGCAGGTTAACGTGATTGGATAGCCGCATAGATGCAATGCACACAACTCACTTAAACAACACGCCCTAAACCAGTAGAGTGTGCTGTTGCACCACGAGGCAGTACAGCAGCCACATATACTAAGTTTCCTAACGAGAAAATCAAAACGTCACGTTTCTCGTCTGGGTTTTCAACGTTTACTCTAAAAATCGGGACAAATGGCATCCCGACAGTACCTCGATCGGGACGAGGGACAAAGCCCCTAATATCGGGATGATCCCAATTTGATCCAGACGTCTGGTCACCCGTAGCCATACATAAATAATAATAATAATAATAATAATAATAATAATAATAATAATAATATCACGTAATTTTGTGATTGGAAATGATCACGTATATACGTGTTAAAAAATGATCACGTATATATCGTGTTAAAAATTGTGATGGGTTGCTATTGTTCTTGTAATAGCAGTTAATAAAACTATGTTGTTTTGTACACGCATGCGCCCTTGAAACTAGAGAGAACGAAGAAACAATAAAGACCCCGTTAGCATTGGATACTGAGACTCGCTCTCTTTCCTTTCATGACCACAACGCCACATGGTGTCAGAAGATAAAAAAAAAAGTGAGAAACGAAACAAAAAACCCCCCAGTGTGTGACGGAAAATCGCCATGGCAAAGTTTCATGCACCGGAGCCGTTAAACTTTTCCAGACCGTCTGACTGGCCTGACTGGAAGCAACGCTTTTCAAGGTACCGGACAGCCACAAAGCTCGCTGCCGAGTCAGAAGTAGTGCAGGTCAGTTCAAATATATGCTATGGGGATGGACACCGAGCATATTTACAAGTCGTTGTATTTGAAAATGATGGGATGAGAACAAATATAATGTGGTACTGCAGAAATATGATGAGCACTTCATACTGAAGCGTAATATTATGTATGAGAGAGCAAGGTTTCATCAAAGAACACAAAACTCTGAGAATCTGTAGAGGCCTTTATCAGACAGCTGTACGAGCTCGCTGAAAACTGTGACTTGAAGCACAGAAAGAGGAGCAAATAAGAGACAGGCTAGTGATTGGCATTGCAGACAAGGAGTTATCACAGAAGTTACAGATGAAAAGCGACCTTACCCTCCGTGTAGCAATAGAAATGGCAAGACATTTTGAGCTCGTTAAAAAGCAGAACACCGAAACGGACGCTGAGCGAGTAGAAGAGCTGAAGGCATTCAGACGTAAAGGAAAATCACACAAGCCGAGAAACATGCGTCAGTACAATACTCACCAGTCGAAACGAACGGGAGAAAATAAAAAGTGCGGAAGATGTGGCCGTGAGCATGCAAGCACAGACAATTGCCCAGCGAAACACAAGAAATGCAATAAATGTCACAAATACAGACACTTTGCTACGGTCTGCCGTACTAAATTAGTGTATGAAGTTACTACGTACACAGAAGACGCAGATTCACTGTTTCTGGGCTCAGTTACAAACAACAATCAAAACGTAGATACAGTTATCAAAGATGATGAACCTCCGTGGCACACTACTCTGGACATTGCAGGAACGCCTGTGATCTTCAAGATAGATTCGGGAGCAGAAACATCAATCATAACTGAAGTTACTTACAATAAGCTAGCAAAGAAGCCACAGTTAAAGAACGTGAAGAATACTTTGCACAGCCCAGGAGGAGCTGTGACCACTAGAGGGCAGTTTATTGCAAAACGAAGATAAAATGTCAAAGTAAATGGCAAGATTACTTTTCAAAAATTGTTGTTGTGAAATCTGAAGGAGATAACCTACTCAGCAGAGCTGTTGGGGTAAAATTGGGGCTGATACATCGCATTGAAGAAGTTAGTGTTTATGGTGACATGGGAACACTAGACGGTGAACCAGTCAGAATTGTGCTGAAAGAAAATGCACAACCCTACAGCATCACTACACCTCGCAGGATTCCTATTCCTTACTGCCAAAGGTTGAAGAGGAGCTGAGAAGAATGGAATTGAAGGGGATCATAGAAAAGTGACTGAACCAACTGAATGGTGTGCGCCTATGGTACCTGTAGTAAAGAAAATGGAAAGATAAGAATTTGTGTCGATCTGAAGAAACTGAATGCAAATGTTAAAGAGAAAAATACATTTTGCCAACGCTGGATGATCTATTGCCAAAACTAGCAGGAAGTACTGTATTTTCAAGTTTAGATGCAGCAAGTGGATTTTGGCAAATTCCACTGGAAGGAGAGAGTGCAAAACTAACCACTTTCATCACACCATCAGGCAGATACTGCTTTAGAAGGCTACCATTTGGCATCACTTCAGCTCCTGAGATATTTCAACGCAAAATGTCTGAGCTGCTACATGACCAGGAAGGCACAGTTGTCTACATGGATGATATCCTTGTGTTTGGAAGCACAACACAGGAACATGACATTAGACTGCATAAAGTTATGGAGACCATTCGAGCTTCAGGGCTGAAATTCAACAAAGAAAAGAGTAAACTGCGCAATCTAAACTAGAGTTTCTGGGACAGGTGATCAGTAAAGAAGGCATCACACCGAGTCCAGAGAGGGTTGCAGCCATCAGAAGTTTAGACCCACCACAAAATGTGACAGAACTACGGAGACTTCTAGGAATGATTAACTACATAGGCTGATACTTACCGAACCTCTCCAACGTCTTGCACCCTGTAAATGAGCTGCTCAGGTCTGATACAGCATGGTTATGGGGTCCACCTCAAGACAAAGCTTTCAACAAAGTTAAAGCCATGATATCTTCAGCACCTGTTCTGGAGTTCTTTAATCCAAACAAACCAACAGTAGTAAGTGCTGATGCCAGTAGCTATGGCATAGGAGGCATCCTTCTCCAGCAACATGGTAAGGAACTGAAACCAGTAGCCTTTTGTTCCCGTACCCTCACGGATGCTGAGAAGCGATACGCACAAATAGAGAAGGAATGCTTGGCTAGTGTGTGGGCTTCAGAACGATTCTACCAGTATCTATGTGGACTGGATACCTATAGACTTATAACAGATCACAAGCCATTGGTGACATTAATAAACAGCAAGGATCTGGACAGAGCACCAATCCGATGTCAGCGTTTACTGATCAGAATGATGAAGTTTAATCCAACTGCCGAATATGTACCAGGGAAGCACTTAATCATAGCAGACGCACTATCAAGGCACCCAATGAAAAGCACAGAACCGGCAGAACTAGAAGCAGAAATACAAGCGTATGTCAACGCCATGAAAAACATCAACCAGTGAGAAAATCTGTCCAAGAACAGATCAAACAGGAAACACTGAGTGACAGTCAGTTGCAGTGTGTGCTGAACTATACGCGAAATGGATACTTTGCAGAAAGAGGACTCCTGAGTGAACTGAATGGATTCCTAAAACGTGCCAGCCAAATTGTCATTCCCTGCAGCATGAGAGCAGACATGATAGAAAAGATACACCAAGGTCACCAAGGCCTAACCAAATGTAGAGAACGATACAAACACTCAGTTTGGTGGCCAGGGATCGCAAATGATGTAAAAGAAAATGTCCTGTCATGTAAATACTGCAATGAACACAAGCCTAGCCAGCGCAAAGAACCTCTCATCACAAGCCAGCTGCCCGAGCTCCCATGGCAGAAGTTAGCTGCAGACTTATGTGAATACAAAGGGAGAAACTTCCTTATCGTTACTGACTACTTTTCACGATGGTTAGAGATATTACACTTACCGAAGACCAACAGTGAAATAGTGATTGTAAAGATGAACAGCGTATTTGCAAGATTTGGAATACCCGAGAAGATAATAACTGATAATGGACCGCAGTTCACTGCCTGGCATTTCAAGCAGTTTGCAACACAGTATGACTTTGAGCATGTAACTTCTAGCCCACACTTCCCACAAGCCAACGGCATGGCTGAACGAGCAGTCAAAACCGCAAAAGAGATACTCAAGCAAGCTGACCCTTACCTTGCATTATTGAGTTATCATTCAACACCCACAGAGCCAACGCAGGAAAGCCCAGCAAGACTGATGATGGGAAGAAGAATTCGCACTACAGTTCCAACATTGAAGCAAAATTTAATTCCAGAATGGCCTGATCTAAATGTAGTAAGACAAAATGACATAAAAGCGAAGCAGAGTTATGAAAAGTACTACAACAGAAAACATTCTACAAGACCACTTCCACAGCTGAGCATCGGGGATAAAGTTCGAGTGAAGACTGATGGTGAAAGAGAATGGAAAACAACTGGAATTGTCCGAGGCAGATGTACAACACCACGCTCATATATCGTCCAGACAGAGCGGGAGACACCCGAGGAGGAACAGGAGACATATTCAACTTGTGAATAAAGAGAGAAATGTTCTCCGACAATTGAAGAACATGTAATTCCAGAAGAGATACAAAGTAGCAGTAGCTTATCACCACGGAGAGCTGAAACAGCACAAGAAAGCAACAGCAAAAAGGACACTGTAGACTCACCAAGACCAGTTCCAGAAGAATTCGTAACCACCAGATCCAGACGTATTGTTAAGCCAGTTCAACGCTTAGATATCTAGATTGGGAAAGGATTTAATGGGCAGAATAATCCCTGTCCTTCCCAAAAGGGTTTATGGCTGTCTACCCATTGCCCTTAGTTAGCTAGTTCAAAATAAAAGCTTATTTCATTTAAGAGGGGAGATGTGATGGGTTGCTATTGTTCTTGTAATAGCAGTTAATAAAGCTATGTTGTTTTGTACACGCATGCGCCCTTGAAACTAGAGAGAACGTAAGAAACAATAAAGACGCGTTAGCATTGGATAGCACAGACTCGCTCTCTTTCCTTTTATGACCACAACGCCACAAAAATGATCACGTAATTAATTACGTGTTAAAAAATGATCACGTATATACGTGTTAAAAATGATCACGTAATTAATTACGTGTTAAAAAATGATCACGTATATACGTGTTAAAAATGATCACGTAATTAATTACGTGTTAAAAAATGATCACGTATATACGTGTTAAAAATGATCACGTAATTAATTACGTGTTAAAAAATGATCACGTATATACGTGTTAAAAAATGTTCACCTAAATACGTCTTAACAAACCCTAGAGACAAAAAAAAAGAAAGAAAAATGGATGGTGAGGAGGGAGAGCGGAATGCAGAGCTGAATGGAGAGAAGAAGCGGGCAGGAGGAAGCACCGATCCGAGGAAGAAGACAAGTGGAATAGCGAGGCGAGGTGAAGAGGAGTTTGAACCGGGACGATTGCAGCGACCAGCCGGGACCCCCCGTCAAGGAAGGAGGGACGGGACCCGAGAGCGAGTTCTGAACTATATCAGCTGTAGCTGCTGTGAACCCCGGAGATAAGCGCGGCTCTAATCTAGCGACGTGTGTTTTTAATGAGGATGGACAATCCCATATGTTTATCTTTGACTTGGTGTTTGTCGCTGTATGTGGATTTTACTGTATTCTGTGTCTCGCCGTAATTGGATTCCGTTTCTTAGTTTGTTTATGTGTTAAAAAAAACACACACATAAATGATCCCTATCACGCAATTACGTGATCATTTAACACGTTGTTACGTGGTGGTTCTCTTTCACATAAATACATGATATATATATTTTATTTATTTATTTATGTATGGTAGCAATCTGTACTTACAGAACCGCTTCCGAATTAACTGAGCTGAACCGGGTAGCTGTGAAAGGGGACATTAAGGGCGCGTTCACGGAGATCATTATGCGCAGAATCTGTGCAGAATCTGACCAGTTCATAGAAGATCATTGGCTAAACTGGTCAGATTCTGCACAGAATTATCTCCGTGAATACACCCTGAGTCTTTATTTATTCACTTCAATGCGCAAGCGCAGCTGTGAAGAGGGGGAGCGACGCTGGGAAATGCAGTCTTTCGTTTTCACTTCAATGCGCAAGCGCAGCTTTTAGAAGAGCGAGCGACGCTGGGAAATGCAGTCTTTCTATATACACTTCAATGCGCAACCCGAAGACGTTACACGCTATTGCTGTGCTTGTCTGACAGGGTCAAGAACGCCCTGTTGAAATTTATTTTACACTTGTATGTTATTATTTTTTATAAAATTATTTTATGATTTTGATTAGTTCACGCTTTGTGTTGTGTCACACTTTTTGATAATTGATTTGCATCACGTTATGTTGGCTTCTCCACCCGCTTCCCTATGTTTGCCCTGTTGAGCACCTAGCAATAGAATTATTGATCCATTTACGCGCCTGAATATAAACAGCACGTGTTTTTACAAACGGGATGCCCGTCCTAGGGTTTGTGTGTCTGTGCAGGAGTGGGGACACAGTGTGTGGAGCTGGGAACGACGAGTGAGAGAGACGGAAACGGACCAGTAAATGGAGCATCCCGACAATAAGTATTGGACTGATTCACTATGTAACACAATTTTTGTTCCTGGGTAGTAAGTGTTATTTCCTAATTGCTTATGCCTCAAAAGTATAGAAAATGGCTATTATTCCCCACAAACTTTGCTTTTGTGACCAGGACAGTGATATTTTGAAATTTACCTATTTCCAATGAGAAAACGGGCGAATTTGTGTCTTTTCGTTCACATAAAGTCAGAAAAAAAACAACATATGAATCAAATTAACATGTATTTATACTAAAGTAATACAAAAATGACTACAAAAGATTTAGAAGTGAGTAGTTTTCGAGATTTACGATTATACTGTAAATCACTTTCACGAATCAGCCCCAAATGTAGTCTCCCATCATGTTCTCGTTATACTGTCCTTGGTAGCGGTTTCAAAGTCCAGTATATCCTGGTGGGCAGCTCGCCTTGCTCCTTCCGAGTACGCCTCCCATGTTCTCCTTGAATTTATCAAGATGAGCATCAAGGATATGGACTTTGAGGGACATCCTACAGCCCATTGTGCCGTAGTTCTTCACCAGAGTCTCAACCAGCTCCACATAGTTTTTGGCCTTGTGATTTCCCAGGAAGCCCCGAACCACTGCGACAAAGCTGTTCCAAGCCGCTTTCTCCTTACTAGTGAGCTTCTTGGGAATTCATTGCACTCCAGGATCTTCTTTATCTGTGGTCCGACGAAGACACCGGCTTTGACCTTTGCCTCAGACAGCTTAGGGAAGACGTCTTGAAGGTACTTGAAGGCTGCCCACTTTATCTAGAGCTCTGACAAATTGTTTCATAAGGCCCAATTTGATGTGCAGTGGTGGCATCAGCACCTTCCGGGGTCCACCAGTGGCTCCCACTTGACGTTGTTCCTCCCACAGAGAACTCGGTCCGCTGTGGCCAGTCCCGCCTGTGGTAGTGCGCCTTGGTGTCCCTGTCCCGAAGGCAAAGATAGCAGGGAACTTGGTAAAAACGCCTTGGAGACCCATCAGGAATGCCTCCCAGCCGTACTCCTCATACTTCAAGGCGTCCAGCAAGGTCTTGATGCTGTTGTAATCCTCTTTGAGGTGCACCGAGTGAGCCAGGGGAAGAGACGGGTACTTGTTACCATTATGGAGCAGCACGGCTTTGAGGCTCCTGGATGAGCTGTCAATGAAGAGGCGCCACTCATTGTGGTTACAGGCGATTCCGATTGCCTCGAACAGACTGGTCACATTGTGGCAGAAGCAGAGCCCATCTTGACGGGTGAAGAAGCTGGAAAAAGGTTGGTGACGCCCTCTGATCTGCGACTTGCACACTTTCATCCAACAAGTTCCACTGCTTGAGCCTGGGCGTCAAAAGCTCGGCATTGGACTTGGTGAGACCAAGATCTCTAATCAAGTCGTTGAGGTCTTTTTGGTTGGGGTAGTATGGGTTTCTCTCCTCAGCTCCACCTCTGAAATTGTCATCTGGATCTACAACGTCTTCCTCGCTCTCTGACTTGCTGCTCTCTTCTAAAGACGGCTGCTCTCTCTCCGGAGGAGTGGGTGCAGGGAGCTCATGGCAGTGTGGCACCGGGCGATGGATGAAGGAAGGTCCGGATACGTGATAGCAGGTGCATTCTTGCCAGTCCGACGTTTGGAAGGGTCCACCATGCAGAAGTAGCAGTTGCTTGAGTGGTCAGTGGGTTCCGCCAAATTCTTGGGATAGCGAACTTCATGGCTCTCTTTTCCCTCTGTACCATCCTACAAAAATACATTTATTTCACCCATGACTAATGTGTAAGAGATTCTTGCAACATTTTCATATATGATATATTTTTTCAATAACATTGAAAATTGTAAAACATTTTAAAATTAAAAACTTTTACAATTTAAAAATTTTAACAAATTTTATAACATAAAATTCCGAACAATTGTCCATCTTACCTTCCAGAGTTTTTTGCAGTGCTCGCAGGTGAAATGAGGTGCCCAGGGTTTGTCTTGATCCCTGACAGGCATGCCGAAATATGCCTTGTAGGCCTCACACATCTTAGCAGATGCTTCCACAGAGTACTTTTTTTGCTCTTGTCTTGATAAATTGGCGCAGACATAGCAAAATGCGTCTGTCGGATGCTTGCAGCCTCTTGATGCCATCTCAGAAAAAATGCAGATATGTATCCACTTAGGCAGCTGGAACTAAACTGAACTGGTGGGCTTAAGGCCCTGTATTTATACTACTATTTATATTACTAGAAAGTTCTAGAAAGTTCTAGAAGTTACTCCAAGTTTACTCAGCACTGAATCTATCTGGAATGTTCTGGAAAATAGGTAAATTTCAAAATATCACTGTCCTGGTCACAAAAGCAAAGTTTGTGGGGAATAATAGCCATTTTCTATACTTTTGAGGCATAAGCAATTAGGAAATAACAC
Source organism: Huso huso (assembly GCA_036884735.1). Classification (NCBI taxonomy): domain Eukaryota; kingdom Metazoa; phylum Chordata; class Actinopteri; order Acipenseriformes; family Acipenseridae; genus Huso; species Huso huso. Next base: position 923,258 of record CM072694.1, on the reverse strand, counting down.
TTACCCCCAGGAACAAAAAAAAAAAAAAAATTGTTACACGGTGTATGTCTTCGGTTTGTTATCATTCAACAACTTTCTTGCAGAGACTATTACTTTTTTTAAACGATACCGTTTCTTTTGGTCTAGCTCCTCTAGCGTAGCTTTTCTCATGGCTATTTTTGCAGAGTAGATAAACAGCTGGATATTAGGAAAGAACTGTGTTAATTCAGTTCCCCTTTTCCCTTTGGTTTGATCTAAAAATGCTGATATTGTATCAACTGAATAAATTTTACTCTTAAATTTGGGCAGAGCCTCATCGAGCAGCACCGAGGAGTCAGAGAGCTCTCCTCCATCATCCATCTCCGATATCACTGATTCCTCTTCAGATTCTTCAGCATCATCTACAGCTACTGTATCCGGCAACAGGTCCTCTGATCTGGAGGCTGTCTCAGCGCTGGACTGAACTGCAGCGCCGCTGTTACCCTTCTTCCCTGAACGCGGGGTTATCGCAGGTCTACGCTGAGATCCAGCTTCACCTTGATCTCCTGTCCCAGAGCTCTGAGCTGCAGCAGCACCGCTGCCCTGAGAGAGCATCTCAGAGTCCCAGATAGACTGCTTTTCTTCAGCTACCTTTCCTGGGGTGGCCACATGTCTTTTCCTCTTTTTTTCAACCAGTTGAAAACCTGCGTCATCTGGGGTATTCACTGTTTCAGCTCCTGTTTCTTTATTGTTTTCTTTAACCTCCGCACCGATCCCCCGCTTCAGTCGAGGTGCCGGCTCAGGTCTCACTGTCTGCGCTGGCGGCTGCGTTTGCTGCTCAGCCCCTGGTGCTGTCTCCGAGACTCCATCCTCCCCACTTGCTGGCTCTCTTGCCTTATTGTGCTCAGTATCATTATTTTTTTGCGGGCAAACCCTTCTAAGGTGTCCTTGTCCTCCACAGTGAAAACATTTCATTGATTCTGTGCTGGCAAATATAACATCATTACTACCGTCAACATTGAAAGTACACGCAACTTCAATAGACAAGTTGGGGTCATTCAATAACACAAAAACTTGTCTCCTAAAAGACATGTCATGCTTAACATCTGGGTTTTTACACCTGAGTAAAATGGGTTTAATTGGGGACATTATTTTTCCGTATCTTAGCAGCTCATTAATAATCAACTCATCTTTAATGAAAGGCGGGACGTTTGAAAGGATAACTTTAGTGACAGGGGAAGCTAAAGGTAAAACGCTGACAAAACATTCTTTGATATACAAACATTCTTCAACAATCCTGTTCACTAACAGTTCACTACTAAGAAAACCAAAGATGGCTTTATTCATTCTTGCAGCAGATTTTATATTTCCATATCCTATTTTTTCCACGACAGCTAACAAACACTCCTCCACTTTACTGAACTGTCTGGAATAAATTTAAATCCGTGCCTGCGGGTCAGCGACCCAAAACCTCCTGATTTGGAACCCATGACGGCTCCAAATCAGGAGAAAAAACACTAATTAAATAATAAAAATAAATAAATAAAACTAAACGTGTACAAAATGAATATAACTTCAGTAAAAGTTTTACTCATGCACAGTACACACCACTCACTCCACACAAGCCCCTCCCACGATCCCACAATCCTCCTCAGAGAGAGAGAGACTTTTGACTTTTAAAAGTCCTTTATTCTATGTAATAATTACAAAAAAACAAAAGTACAAATTTATAAATTTATAATTGTGCCGAGTGTGGGTTCGATAAAACTAACGCAGCATCTAAAAACAAATAAATAAATAACATAAAAACATGAGTGTGGCAATGTGGCCACGCCCTTGTGCGTAGTTGTTTATATGTTACGTGTTGTGTGTAAATGTTGGTGTATAGTCATTGGTACACGGGATATAAATGGGTCTGTGTTTCACGTGTGATTTAAAAATGTAGATTTGTATTTAGGCACGAGGATGGCACAAATCACTTCACGTGCTGGTTAAAATGTAACGTGTGGTCACGGGAGTACACTTAATTAATTCACGTGCAGTTGTACCGAGATTCCAATTGAATGATTGACTAGCAATCGAATCTCAGTACAACTGCATAAAAGCAGCATGTTTTCACTCACTCGGGGTTGTGTGTTCGGGAGTGGAGAACGGGTGTGGAGAAGGAGGTAAAGCTAACGAGAAGTAAAATAATAGTAATAAGTGTTCTTACTCACCGTGTTTGTTCGTTTGTCTGTTTACTGTTTAGTCCGTTTTGTTTATATATTTATTTTGGCGTAAGTGCCGTGTCCAGTGTTTTGTGTTCAAACCTTTTATTTTCTGTTTTGTTTAATTATTAAATGCTGAGCGCGATCACGCGCTCAGCTTCACCAAAACCCCAAGTCTCTGTGTTACTTCCTGTTTCTGGTCTGACGTCACCCACTGCAGCCGTCTTTGTGACAATGATACACTGTGCTCTTATTAGAACAGTTAAAAAATGGTTTTACAGAAGCACAGCGAGCTCTCCCTCCTCATCTACAGAGCACAGTATATCTCCCACACACCACCTCTTCTGAAAGCCCCAGAGATCATTAACCAGGCTAAAATAGGTGAAATCCACCTTTAATCTGCTGACCACCAGCACCCTGAACAGCCTGACTACATCAGCTATCCCTGCTCCAGACAGCCTACTTTTCCTACTTTTTAAAATGGCCAGTTTAGCTTGGCCTGTAATACAATTTATTAAAACACACTTTTCCTTTTCTTTAAAACTATAAGGAGTTCCAAAAATAAAAAGCTGTTTACTAAAAGCGACTCCCAGCCCCTGCAGCAGCTCCGTGAGGAGTTGAAACAGCAGCCACAGTCTCTCACACTCACTGTACGTGTGAACCACTGTCTCCTCATGCCCACAGAAACTGCACACAGGGCTGATATTCGGGTCTACTCTGTGCAAGAATCTCCCCGTTGCTAAAATGCAGTGGAGAAGCCTCCACTGCAAGTCCCCAGTTCTCTTGTCAAGTGGCGGCTTATACAGAACTCTCCACACCGGGGCTGTCTCCTCTTTCACAGTGAGACTGTCCCTCCACTTGGAGTCCACCATTCCTTTTAGTTCTTTATAAAAAATATTTTTAACACTAAAAAAATAAAGCTCTTTGCTTTCTAGGCAGTGGAAGACTCTGTTAATAACTTTGTCAATTTGTAACAGCTTGCCATACTCCTGCTATTCCTCCTCTTCTTCCTCACCTACTTGGGGAGACACAAGCAGCACTGGGAAGTCAGAGTCCTGAGCCTCCTCTTGTCCTTTTCCCATCTCCTCCACCAGGACCTCTCTGAGCCCTGGAGAGAGACAGCCCCTGACACTATCCAATAGCTTTTCAATCTGTCCCTCACTTGGCCCACAGCCTGCCACCCAGTTCAGCAGCACTGAGCCAACGAGAATTTCCAGGTACCATTAAATGGGCCAGTCTGGTCACCCCTGCCCTTGCAAACCTGGTACACAATGCCTCTGACCTGAGACATGGTGCCGGGAACAGAAAGTTGAAGAAAAGAGGTTCCTGCATCAGTTTCTGCCCTGTCAAATCCTCCTCTTCTCTTTTCACTTTAAGAGTCTTCCACATTTTAAAAATATTAAAATAAAAAGCAGGCAGACCAGAACTGTTCAGGATGTCATGGTCAGTTAAAAACAAATATTTTCCTAACCCTAGGCCCCCTACTTTATTGATGAAAAAAATGGCCACTTTCCTCCAGTGAGCCTCCTCCCCAGCGTACAGGAGCCTCTGAACTGTCATCAGCCTGAAAGCCGCTACCCTGCTGGAAATGCTGACCAGCCCTTGCCCCCCCTCCTCACGAGGGAGGTACAACACGGCTGGCTTCAGCCAGTGCCTCCCACCCCAGAAGAACTCTACAAATATCTTTTGGATTTCATTAATCAGCCCTTGGGGAGGGTCCAGGCACATAAGCCTATGCCAAAGCATAGAGGCAGCCAGGTTATTAATTACAAGAACCCTCCCCCTAAAGGACAATCGAGAGAGCAGCCCCCGCCAACACTGAAGCCGCCCTCTCACCTTGAACACAAGACTTTCCCAGTTCATATCCATGTACGTTTTAGTTTCCAGAAAGACACCTAATATTTTTAGTCCTGTTCTCTCCCACCTCAATGTCTGTGGCAGAACAGGAGGGCCCCCCTCCTTCCAGCTACCTGACAAGAACGTGTCACACTTGGCCCAGTTTATTTTTGCTGATGAAGCCCCTTGGAATGTCTCTAGGCTGTGCTGTAATAGCTGGACATCTTGGTTGCTGCAGATAAACACATTAATGTGATCAGCATAAGCGGACACCTTTACTGCCACAGCAGGGGCAGAACAAGGCACTGCCCATCCCGACAGCCTGCTCCTCAGCAGAGCCAGCAGGGGCTCAATGGAGAGGGAGTACAGCATGCCAGACAGGGAGCAGCCCTCTCTGATGCCCCTGCACACCGGGAACGGCCGACTCAGACCCCCATTCATTTTTAAAATACTAAAAACATTACTGTACAAAAGTAACATAGTTAATGAACCTGGGGCTGAACCCAAGGGCCTCCAGTGTTGTAAACAGGTAATGGTGGTCAACCCAATCGAAAGCTTTCTCCTGGTCTAAGGAGACCAGTCCCACATTAAAATCACCCATCTGAGTACAAGTTAAAAAATCTCTAATTAAAAATATATTATCAAATATTGACTGTCCTGGCACACAGTAAGTCTGGTTCGGGTGTATTGTACTATTCAATACTTCTCTCAGTCTTATCGCCAGACATTTTGAAAATATTTTTAAATCGGCACATAAAATTGAGACTGGTCTCCAGTTTTTTAGTTGGCACAGGTCTCCTTTCTTAGGCAGCATAGTCAGTACAGCTAAGTGGCAGCTCTCCATCTCTCAAACTCTCCTGCAGCACCAGCAGCAGATCTGGTCCCAGTTCCTTCCAAAAGTATTGGAAAAACTCTGCTTGTAGACCATCAATCCCTGGGGCCTTCCTGCTGGCCATCTGCTTAACTGCCGTGGTCAGTTCCTGGAGATTGATATTGCCTTCCAGACTCCCCTTCTCCTCCTCACTCAGGGTGGGCAAGCCCTGCAGCACTGAGTCCCTGTCATTTTGACTGCATGGCTCACTGGAAAACAGTCCAGTATAAAACTGCACCGCCGCCTCTTTGATCTGCTCCTGCTCCAGCAGCTCTCTCCCACAGGGCAGCCGGACACAGTGTATCTGCTTGCTGCTTGCTTTCTTCTTCTCCAGGCTGAAGAAGAAGCTGGTGGGGGCATCCATGTCCCTTAGCTCGATAAATCTTGATTGCACCTGTGCCCCCCGCACCTTCTCCTCCAGCAGGCTGCCCAAGGCTTGTCTCTGCTCCCGCAAGGTCTCCTGTGCCACTGTGCTCTGTCCAGCCTGGCTTTCAATTTTAAGAATCTCTCTCTCCAGCTCTCTCACAGCTGCGTTCAGTGACTTGGTTGCACCAGAGGTATACTTTTGACAAAAAACTTTGATTTGTACCTTACCAATATCCCACCACTGCCTCAGATCTCTGTACTGATCTTTTAGTGTTCTCCAAATATTTAAATTGTTGCACAAATGTGAAATCTTGTAATAGTTTAGTATTAAAATGCCAAAATGGTGTGGTATGTGTTTCCTTAGGTAGTGTAACAGTACTCTGCACACAGTGATGGTCTGACAGGCTGGTAGGTATTATACTGGCTTTTGTGATTATATTAAGTTGATGTTTAAATGTATAGATCCTGTCTAATCGTGTTCTAACTATGTACTGTGAAATGTGATGTGACCATGTGTACTGGCGAGTGGTGGGATGCAAACACCTCCAAATGTCAACCAAGCCACTGAACTTTAAAATTGCAGCTAATTCCGTCGCAGAAGGAGGATGCGGTTCTATACTGTTTATGTCTATATTAAAATTCACTGTGCAATTAAAATCACCCCCCACTAATAAAAAGTCTTCATCATTAACTGTTAAGATAGTCTGTTTTAAAAGGTTTAAAAACACCATCCTATCTCTCCCTATATTAGGGGCATAAACATTTAATAAGTTAAAAGTAGCCTCCCTCACCTTAGCTCTTACTATTAAAAGCCTTCCTTTAATAATCTCTCTTCTAAAATATCTGCTCCTAACCCTGATCTAAAAAGCACAGCCACCCCAGCGCTGTTATTAGAGGCATGGCTCATCACACACTGCCCTCTCCATTTCGCCTCCCATTCAGCAGCATTCCCTTCATCTGTATGTGTTTCTTGTAAAAAAACGATCCCCGCCCTCTTCTGTTCTAAAAACTCAAAGACTTACGCTCTTTTAAAACCCTGTCTGCAGCTGTTTACATTGAGAGATAAAATTGAACCCTTTCATAATAGCTCATCGCTGGGTCCCGGTATATATTCCCATACCTACTCAGCTCCCTTTCCAGCAATTCATTCTTTAAAAACGGGGGGACATTTGATAAAATCACTTTTGCAAATAGTGTCTTGCAAGGGGCGATTCGTGCACTAAATTCCCTTGCGCTACAAAACCTTCCTGCACAAGTTTATCCACATCCTGCGTATCTTTAAAAAAGATTACAAGCACTTTATTCATCCGGGACGCAGAAACGATCCTGTCCCCCTCAACTACTTTGCATACTGCAAGCAAGCAATCTTCCACGACACTGCGCTGTCAGAGACACAGCGACAGCCGTGCCGGCAGGTCAAATCTCTCATTCCCTGGGAATGAGAGCTCATCGCTGGGTCTCAGCTGACTAGCTGTCAGCACAAACCCCAGCACACATGCACTCACTCTCACACACACACGCACACATGCACGCACACACACACTCACTCACGCTCACACAACAAATTAATTTAAACAACCAAACGTTAAAGTTAAACTAAAGTAAAACAAAAAAGCAAAAACGCAAAACCAAACAAACCTCCTACCCTACGCTTCCTCAAACTCCTCACAGGCTCCAGCGATCCCACAATCCTCCACACAAGACAGAGAGAGAGGGAGAGAGAGTTAATGTTAATGAATCTGACCATCGCGAGCGCACATCGCTAACGTGGAGTCACCGCTGTGAGGCAGGAACTTCACCTGAGAGAGAGAGAGAGAAAGAGAGGGAGAGAGGGAGAGGAGAGAGAGGGAGAGAGAGAGAGGAGAGAGAGAGTTAATGTGGAGTCAGAGGGAGGAACTTCACCTGGGAGAGGGAGGGGGAGAGAGAGAGAGGGAGATGGTAGAGGGGGGAGAGAGATGGTAGAGAGAAGAGAGAGAGGAGAGAGAGGGGGGGGAGAGAGGCAGAGAGGGGAGAGATGGTAGAGAGGTGGTAGAGAGAAAGTAGAGAGAGAGTTGGAAGAGAGAGAGAGAGAGGTGGGAGGGAGAAAGGTGGGAGAGAGGGGAGAGAGATGGGAGGAGAGAGATAGAGATGTCGATGATCTCACCTGAAAGACATTGCTCTTGTGGCCTGTCGCACTCCAGCTTTGCTCTCTTGTGGCTCCAGTCCCAGATGATGACTCTGAGGTCGTCACTGCCCGAGGCCAGGCGCATCCCGAGGGGTTGAAGTGCAGCGTGTTCACACAGCCAGCGTGCTACTCCAGAGCTCCGTGCAGCTCGAACCTCTGCACCAGCCCCCGGGTTCCACAGGCACATGAGACAAAGTGAGGGAGCCCCCTCCGCACCAGGACAGCTCGCCAGTTCGGAGCGTACAGCTCCTTTCGTCTCCGAACCCAGCCACTGGTCAAGAGCTTCCCTGTCTTCTTCTTCTTCTTCTTCTTCTTCTTCTTCTTCTTCTTCTTCTTCTTCTTCTTCTATTTCATCCTCCTCTTCTTGTCGTCAAGGTCCTCCTCCCCTCCTCCTCCTCCTCTCCCTCCCTTGTTCTCAGAGCTGGTAGCGCAGGAGACGTCAGATTGGTTCCGATCGCGCAAGCGTTTACGCAGGTGTCTGTTTCGAATTCTTCGTAAGCTGTCTCCTACCTCCACTCCTCCTCCTCCTGTGATCTGTCCATCCCTCTCTTCTTCTCCTCCTCCCTCTCTCAGTGAGAGGGCTGTGGCTGGTTTCGTCCATATGTTCAGAGTCGCTGGTCGGGGTTGCTGTGTGATTGAGAGGCTGGGATTGTCTGTCTCTGTCTCTCTCTCTGTCTGCGTCTCTGTCTGCATCTCTGTCCGTGTCTCTGTCTCTCTCTCTCTCTGTGTCTGTCAAATTCAAATTCAAATTGGCTTTATTGGCATGACAATAAAAAGAATTGTGTTGCCAAAGCACATACATGGCATAACGGACTCAAATGTACAGACAAATATACAGACAAAGACATTTTTTTAATACTAAACAGTATCCATCCTCCCTCTATATTAAACAGTACCTCCCTCCCTCCCTCTATAGTGAACAGAATCCCTCCCTTCCCCTCTATATTAAACAGTACCCCCTTCCCCCCTCTATATTAAACAGTACCCCCCTCCCTCCCTCCCTCTGTATTAAACAGAATCCCACCTCCCTCCCTCTATATTAAACAGAATCCCTCCCTCCCTCTCTCTCTCTTTTCCCTCTCTAGTGTGACGTATTCACTGTTTGTCCCTCAGGCTATGACAGGTCTCCACGTATTGACCAGCCAGTCTGGCTGTGTGTTTTTCTTCCCCCAGCAGGATTGACAGCTTCTGGGTATCGCTCATTTTGGGGAATTCTGGGACTAAATTGCAGAATTTGGGGAAGAAAATGTCCCTTATGTTTTTATATTTTTCACACTGTGTCAGGAAGTGAATCTCTGTCTCGACCTCTCCTGTCTCACAGTGACCACAGCGCTGGTCGGCCTTTTTCAATGGCCAGGTTGTGGTCACTGAGCCGGTATTTGGTCAAGATCTGCCTCTGCTTTGTGTTTCTGACAGTTACCAGGTATTCTGCCAGGGTGTAATTTCTATTTAGGGTCCGATAGCACTCGTTTGTTTTGTGTTTAAGTGTTTGTATCCCAATGGTCCAGATAGGAGTGTTTCAGGTGTTTTATAATTTGGTTTACACTAATTGGAATTGTTTTTGCAGTGCTGTCCTGAAGCTGATTGATGTCAGTGTTGCTCAGCTTGGAGAGCTTCAGGACCATCTGGCTGAGGGGACTCTTTTCTGGGCTGAGCTCTTGGGATTGCAGGGCTTTATGATGGAGTGAGTTTGGGTCACTAGTTTTTAGATGAATCCAGTATTTTAATGCTCTTTTTTGGATATTAATAATCAATGGATAAAGGCCTAATTCAGCCCTGCATGCATTGTTTGGTGTTTTTCTTTGTAACTTCATGATGTTTTTGCAGAACTCTGCATGCAGGGTTTCTGTGGGGTGTTTGTCCCATTTTGTGTAGTCCTGGTTGGTGATTGGACCCCACACTTCACTGCCATAGAGAGCAATTGGCTGAATCACACTTTCAGAAATTTTGAGCCAAATTTTGACAGGTGGATTTATATTATAGAGCCTCCTCTTTATGGCATAAAAAGCCCTGCGTGCTTTCTCCTTTAGTGCATTCACTGCCAGGTTAAAGCTCCCTGATGCACTGATGGTCAGACCCAGGTATGTGTAGCTGCTGGTGTGCTCTAGGGTGCTGTTGCCTAGAGTGAAGTGGTACTTATTTCCCTGAGATCTGGCTTTCTTCTGGAATATCATGACTCCAGTCTTGTTCATGTTTACTGCCAGGGCCCAGGTCTGACAGTACTGCTCTAGCAGTGACAGGCTCTGCTGCAGACCCTGCTCTGTGGGTGACAGCAGGACCAGGTCATCTGCGTAGAGCAGGAATTTAACTTCAGTGTCATGTAGAGTGAGGCCAGGGCCTGCAGACTGCTCCAGCACTGTGGCCAGCTCGTTGATATAGATGTTGAACAGTGTTGGACTCAGACTACAGCCCTGTCTCACCCCACGCCCCTGTGTGAAGAATTCTGTTCTTTTGTTGCCAATTTTCACACGACACTTATTTTCTGAGTACATCGATTTTATGATGTCATAGACTTTACCCCCTACACCACTTTGAAGAAGTTTAAGAAATAGTCCTTTATGCCAAATTGAATCAAATGCCTTTTTAAAGTCTATAAAGCAGGCGAATATTTTTCCTTTATTAGTTTGATGGACGTGTTTATTTATTAGGGTGTGTAGGGTGTAAACATGGTCAGCAGTGCGGTGTTTTGGTAGAAATCCAATCTGACTCTTACTCAAGACACTGTGTTCGGTAAGGAAGGCCAGTATCCGGGCATTAATGATACTGCAGAACACCTTCCCCAGATTACTGCTCACACAGATGCCCCGGTAGTTATTGGGGTCGAATTTTTCTAGGTCTCAGGGAAATACCCAGCTCTCATTACGAGATTGAGGAGTTTGAGCAGGGCCTCCTGCAGCTCGGGGCTGCTGTGTTTCAGCATCTCAGCGTTTATGCTGTCAGGCCCACTTGCTTTTCTTGATTTGAGGGCCTTGAGTTTTTCATTGAGCTCCTCCGCCGTGATTGGGTGTCTAGGGGGTTTTGATTGTCCTTAATACAGGATTCTAAATTTTTTAGTTTTTCACAAATGGCATTTTGAGTTTTTTGTTCTTTGTTTTGTATTTCTTTGTAAGGTTTTCAAAATGTTTTTTCAAATGTTTCCATTTTGGATGGCCAATTCTTCATTTTTGTTGAATTTAGGTTGTTCCAGGTTTCCCAAAAAATGATTTTGGTTTATTGACTCCTCAATTTCGCTGAGTTGTTTATTAATATGGTCTTGTTTTTTTATTTCTTAGAGTGTGTTTGTATTGACTCAGTGCCTCACAGTATCTGAGGTAAATCTGGGCTGTCTGGATCTTTATGTTTTTTGATTGGATAGCTGTCTTAGTTTTTCCTTCTAGTTTTACATTCTTCATCAAACCACTTTTCTTTTAATTTATTCTTTTGGTTGTTTTTCCGATTTACTATTTTTAATTTAGATTTTTCTGCTGCTTTTCTAAATATGTTATTCAAATCTTTTACAGCCAGAGTTACTCCTGTTTTTGTGTGTTGATACTGTGTGTTTTGAAATGTATGTATTAGGGTTTCTATTTCATTGGTGCCAAATGCTTCTTTGTATATTTCTGTGCTGTTTGGAGCCCATCTGTAGGAATGGTTTAGAGTGTACAGCTTACAGGGCTGTGTCTGTGTGTTGTTGATCTGCTCTGTTCTTTTTATGAACACAGTGATTTGGCTGTGTTCTGACAGGGGTGTTTGTGGTCTGACAGTGAATGCATTAGTAAAGGAGGGGTCCAGGTCAGTGATGGCATAGTCCACCACACTGTTACCAAGAGCTGAGCTGTATGTAAACCTACCTAAAGAGTCCCCTCTGATCCTGCCATTCATGATATATAGGCCTAGGCCTTGACAGAGATTCAATAATTGTCTCCCATTTTTATTTACCACACTGTCATGGCTATTCCTGTTTGTAGTCATGTGCGTGTGGTATAGAGGGATTGTCCGAATATGGCTGTTCCCCTGTGTGTTAATGGAGTCAGGCAGAGTGCCTGTTCTGGCATTAAAGTCACCGCAGAGCAACACACTTCCCTGGGCCTGGAAGTGGCAGATCTCTGTCTGGAGATCGTTGAAGGTGTCTTCCTTGTAATAAGGGGAGTCCGATGGGGGGATGTAGGCTGCACACAGGTAGATAACTGTTTGGCAGGTGACAATGCTATTACTTATTTTTAGCCACAGGTGGGTCTCTCCTGTTCTTATTGGTCTAATAGAGTCGGTGAGCTCCTCTCTGTACCACACAAAGATCCCCCCTGAGTCTCTGCCACGCTTTAAGTGTGAGTGTTTCAGGGAGGGCACTATAATCTCCCTGTAGCCTGAGGGACAGTGAGTGGACACATCAGCACTGCACCACGTCTCGTGGAGAATAATTATATCTATGTTATTTATATTTCTGATGAATTCAGGGTCTGTGCTCTTCAGCCCAAACACTGACGAACACAAACCCTGAATATTCCAGGAGCTAATTTTAAGCGATCTCATATTTATAATTTAAGCTATTTATAATTATTATCTAGAATAAAATATAAATGTCAGAAACATTGAACACAAATCAGTAACATGTTATACACTATTAAGTGTTTTCTTATTATTCGTATTATTTTCTTATTCTAATTCTTATTATTAGTTATACATTTATTTTCTAATACATTTAGAGTGGGGTGTACTTAGCTCATGATTTTGAAAATTAAGTTCAGGAGCTGCTGTATCTCCCCCATCTCAGAGCTGGCTAGGGTCCCTGGTTTGGAAGCATCTGCTGCATAGCTGTGCTGCTGCTGCTCTGCCTGAGTGCTGTGCTGGAGCTGCTGCTGTTGCTGGAGCCCTCTGGGCTGGGCTCTGCTGGGCTGGGTCCCTCTGGGCTGGGCTCTACTGGGCTGGGTCCCTCGGCTGTGTCCCTCTGGGCTGGGCTCTGCTGGGCTGGGCTGGGCTCTGCTGGGCTGGGTCCCTCTGGCCTGGCTCTGCTGGGCTGGGTCCCTCTGGGCTGGGCTCTGCTGGGCTGGGTCCCTCTGGGCTGGGCTTTGCTGGGCTGGGTCCCTCTGGGCTGGGTCCCTCTGGGCTGGGCTCTGCTGGGCTGGGCTCTGCTGGGTCCCTCTGGGCTGGGTCCCTCTGGGCTGGGCTCTGCTGGGCTGGGCCCTCTGGGCTGGAGCTCTGCTGGGCTGGGCTCTGCTGGGCTCTGTTGGGCTGGGTCCCTCTGGGCTGGGCTCTGCTGGGCTGGGCTCTGCTGGCCTGGGTCCTGTTGGGCTGGGCTCTGTTGGGCTGGGTCCCTCTGGGCTGGGCTCTGCTGGGATGGGCTCTGCTGGGCTGGGTCCCTCTGGGCTGGGTCCCTCTGGGCTGGGCTCTGCTGGGCTGGGCTCTGTTGGGCTGGGTCCCTCTGGGCTGGGCTCTGCTGGGCTGGGCTCTGCTGGGCTGGGTCCCTCTGGGCTGGGCTCCGCTGGGCTGGGTCCCTCTGGGCTGGGTCCCTCTGGGCTGGGCTCCGCTGGGCTGGGTCCCTCTGGGCTGGGCTCTGTTGGGCTGGGTCCCTCTGGGCTGGGCTCTGCTGGGCTGGGTCCCTCTGGGCTGGGTCCCTGAGGGCTGGGCTCTGCTGGGCTGGGCTCTGTTGGGCTGGGTTCCTCTGGGCTGGGTTCTGCTGGGCTGGTGTAGTGTGTGCTGCCGGTGTCCAGGCAGCGGATGCTGGTGTTCTTGGGGGGGGGGTCTCTCTCTCCCTCTCTCTGTCTCTCTCTCTGTCTCTCGCGCACTCTTGTTTTGACATGTCTTGATCTGCTGGCAGTCCAGACTCCCCCCCACTCCACCTGTACATAAAAAGATATGAACAGGGCAGATATACATACAACACTGCTCTAGGCAGTAGTGGACTTCTCCTCTCTCTCTCTCTCTACCCCCTCTCTCCCTTCTCTCTCGCCACTCTCTCTCCTCTCTCTCTCCCTTCTCTCCCCTGTCTCTCTCTCCCCTCTCTCTCTCCCCCTATCCTCTCCCCTCTCTCTCCTCTCCCTTCTCTCTCTCCCCTCCTCTCTCTCTCTCCTCTCCCCTCAAATTCAAATTCAAATTCAAATTCAAAAATGCTTTATTGGCATGACGAGAGCACTCATGTATTGTCAAAGCTTTTATAATACAAAACAGAAATAATAAAACAGAAATAAAATTACAGAACATAAGACAAAACAACCCTTCCCTTTCAACAATATATATACTGTTTTTGACCCTGACCAGATATTCTGCCAGGGTATATTCTTTTTTTAGGGCCAGATAACATTGCAATTTATTGTGTGATTCAATTTCGTTATTCCAATGTACTTTATAATTGTTTTTCAGATTGAGATTAATTTGTTTAATTTTTTGTGCTGGGAGTTTTTTATTGGTGGTGTTCTGAAGCTCGCTGGTGTTAATTTGGCTCAGTTGGCTGAGCTTCAGTACCATTCTACTGAGGGGATTCTCGTGTGGGGGCTGTGTGCAGCTCCGCAGTGCAGTGTGGTGGTAGGACTGCGGATCAGCCTGCTGTAGATGGACCCAGTAGTTGAGCGCTCATTTCTGTATGGAGTGGCGTAAAGGGAACCGGCCCAATTCAGACTTGCAAGCGCTGTTGGCTGCACTCTTGTGAACCTGCAGGAGGTGTTTACAGAATTCCAAATGGAAATTCTCTATGGGGCTTTGATCCCATTTTTTGTAATCAAGGTTCATAAGGGGACCCCAGACTTCACTACCATACAGAAGGATTGGCTTAATTATGCTGTCGAAAATTTTTAGCCACATTTTTATTGGTGGTTTAATTTTGTATAGCCCATTCTTTATTGCATAAAAGCCCTGCACGCTTTATCTCTTAATGCATTTACAGCCAGGTTGAAGTTCCCAGACGCACTGATTTTTAGACCCAGGTAATTGTAGCTGGTGCTGTGCTCCAGGGTGTTGTTTCCCAGGGTGAAGCGGTACCTGTTTCCCTGAGATCTGGCTTTCTTCTGGAATACCATAACTCTGGTCTTGTCCAGGTTTACTGTCAGTGCCCATTTCTGACAGTACTGCTCTAGCAGTGCCAGGCTCTGCTGCAGCCCCTGTTCAGTGGGTGACAGCAGGACCAGGTCATCTGCATAGAGCAGGAATTTGATTTCTTTGTCGTGTAGAGTGAGCCCAGGGGCTGCAGACTGCTCCAGCATCGTAGCCAACTCGTTGATGTAGATGTTGAACAGTGTTGGGCTCAGACTGCAGCCCTGTCTCACTCCACGCCCTTGGGTGAAAAACCCTGTTCTTTGGTTTCCAATTTTCACACCACACTTATTCTCTGTATACATTGACTTAATGATGTAATAAATTTTACCCCCTACACCACTTTCAAGAATTCTAAGGAATAGACCTGGATGCCAAATTGAATCGAATGCTTTTATGAAGTCTATAAAACAAGCAAAGATTTTCCCTTTCTTTTTTTGGTGGACATGTTTGTTGATTAGGGTGTGTAGGGTGTAAACATGGTCAGAGGTGTGGTAATTTGGTAAAAATCCAATTTGACTCTTACTCAAGACATTGTGTTCGGTAAGGAAGGCTAGTATCCGGGAGGTTACTCCTCACACAGATGCCTCAGTAATTATTGGGGTCGAATTTGTCTCCACTTTTATGAATTGGTGTTATTAGCCCTTGGTTCCAGATGTCAGGGAAACAGCCCACAGCCAGGATGAGGTTGAATACTTTGAGCAGGGCCTCCTGCATCCTGGGGCTGCTGTGTTGCAGCATCTTATTGATGATGCTGTCGGGCCCGCAGGCTTTCCTGGGCTTGAGGGCTTGGAGCTTTCCTTTTAGCTCTGGTCCTGTTATTGGGAAGTCCAGTGGGTTTTGATTGTCCTTGATTTTGGTTTCCAATTTGTTTAGTTTTTTTAATATTGAATTTTGGTTCAGATTTAATTCGTTTTTGTCCAATTCTTGATTAAGTTTATTAAAATAATTTTTCCAAGTGTTACCATTTTTAATTGCCAATTCGTGACTAGTTTTGGATGTGTTTAATTTGTTCCATAGTTCCCAAAAGGAATTTTGCTCTATGGATTCTTCTATTTTGTTTAATTGTTTGGACACGTGTTCTTCTCTTTTTATTGAGAAGGTGTTTGTATTGTTTCAGAGCCTTGCAGTAGCTGAGTCTTAGTTCTGTATTGTTTGGCTCTCTGTGTTTCTGGTTTGACAGGTTTCTTAATTCTTTTCTGGTGGTTTTACATTCCATATCAAACCATTTTTCATGTGATTTCTTTTTAAAATTTGTTATTTTGTTGTTTGTTTTCTTGAGTTTTGATTTTGTCGCTGTTGTTTCAAATATAAAATTGATTTCTTTGATGGCCGAATTGATTCCATTTTTGTCTGTTTGAAAACTTTTTGTTAGAAAGATGTTTAGCATACTTTCTATTTCTGCACTATAAATTGTATTTTTGAATTCCTCAGCACTGCTTTGTGTCTGTCCACTTATAGGCTGGTTTGAGACTGTATAGTTTGGTGGTGGTGGTGGTGCTGGGGGGGTCAGATAAGAATTATTTTGTTTGATGTTAGTTTTTAGATACAGCACTGTTTGGCAGTGGTCTGATAGGGGGGTTTGTTGCCAGATTATACATGCATTAATAGATTCTGGGTCCATGTCTGTAATAGCATAGTCCACTATGCTATTACCTAGAGCAGAGTTGAATGTATATCTGCCCTGAGAATCCCCTCTGATCCTGCCGTTATTGATGTACAGACCCAAGCCTTTACAGATATGCAAGACCTGCTTCCCGCTCTTATTCACCACACTGTCAAAACTATTCCTCTGTGTGGTGATGGGTGTGTGGTACAAAGAGGTCTGCTGTCCAATCACATGGCTGTTCCCCTCTGTGCTGATGTAGTCAACCTCTCTGCCAGTTCTGGCATTGAGATCTCCACACAGCAGTACAGAGCCCAGGTATTGGAAGTGGCCAATTTCTGATTGTAATTCAAAGTATTTCGTTGGCATGACATTCATTTTCCACAATGTTGCCAAAGCAATTGCATTCATATTTTGAACAGATATATATTCTGTATAAACAAGGAACAAGGTAACAAAATAATAAATAAAATAGAAAATAAATAGTGATAATACAGAAATTAAAATAAATATTGAAATAATAATATTAATAATAATATTAATATTGAAACTATTACATTGTTAAGTTGTGCCATGTTACTGTGTGCCCCTCAGGTTGTGGCAGGTGGCTACATATTTGGCAGCCAGTGGAGCTGTGTGTCCCTCCCCTAGGAGGACAGCAAGTTTCTCAGAGTCTGCCATTTGTATGAAAAAGGGTATATTTGTTGGATTTTATTAAAGAATGACTCTCTGATTTGGCAGTATTTTATACAGTGTAGGAGAAAGTGCATCTCAGTTTCCACCTCTCCTGTCTCGCAGTGACCACAGAGCCGATCTTCTTTAGGCAGCCAGGTCTGCCTGTGTCTGCCTGTCTCTATGGCCAGGCTGTGGTCACTGAGCCTGTACTTGGTCAGGATCTGTCTGCTTCATATCTCTGACAGTGGAGAGATACTCTGCTAGGCTGTAGTTTCTTTTTAGTGCCCGATAGCAATCAAGTTTATTTTGGGATTTTATTTCTGTGTCCCAGTGTTCCAGATAGGAATTTTTGGTTTGTTTTATAATTTGGTTTACTCTGATTGGGGGCTGGTAAGCAGTGCTGACCTGAAGCTGGTTGGAGTTAGTATTGGAGGGGGTCAGTGTGATGAGCTTCAAAGCCAGCTGGCATAGGGAACTCTTTTAAGGGCTCAGCTCTTGGGTCTGGAGGGCCTTGTACTGGAGTGAGTCAGGTTCACTTTTTTCAAGGTGCATCCAGAATTTGAGGCTCTTTTCTTTATATTAAAAAACCCCAGCCCCTCACAGACAATTTCCGCCTGGGGGGCTGTGCCCTTAAATAAATCACAATATCTTCCAAAGTATAGACAGCACAGGCATGGATGGTTCAGGGCTTGAATTCAAGGTAACCCCTTGGGCATCAAGACTAAAACCTCAGGTGTGATAAAAGTCTTACTCAGTACCACACTGGAAGGAGATATCCAGAAAAAATACATAAAAAAACAACAAACGCTTTTCATTTTTTTATGTTCTATAGTCATTTTTTCAACTTGTAGCATATGAAAAAGAGCCAGATTTTTTCCCAGTGCTTCACCAACATGTCTAATATACTGGGTAAAAATTTGGAACTGTTTGAACAAAGGGATCAAATTCTACAGGAGTTTTTACAAAGCTAAGCCCAAGGGTCCCCAAACCTCTCCAAAAATAAACATTGTGTAAATCTTTATGTCAATTGATATACTAAGTTCTAAAAGGGATGTTATCTTCTGGCACCTCACAGGCTAGCCATTGCCACATGCATTTGCCTTTGAAAGGCTTTTTTTTTTTTTTTTTTTTTCTTATCTCATTCAAGAGGTGGGCGTGTTTGTTTGCACATCGATTACTCTGTGATGGATTGGGTTACAAACAACGTAAAAGTATGAATGGAAAGCTTGTGACCTCCCCTACAACGTGATCAGGGAGACTTCACCGTCATCAAGGTTGTAAGACCAGAGCAGCAAAACGCAAGCTAGTCAATTGCTTTTGTTTTGAATGCATGGGGGTACTAGACACATTGTGAATGGAATATCTCAGCGGTGAAATGACGGATTCGAAAAATTCCTTCGCTGTTTGACGGTAGGAAAACAACGATTTTGATATCGAGTCAGCTTTTTTTCTCTTTTGCTTTTGTAATAATATTAAAAATGAGTTATGAAATATAATATTTACGTGCAGTTCCGTGTTCCGCCCGCGGGACTAGAGGGCGTAAGAGGTTGTTAATAAGAGCTGGTATCGGCCTAATTCTGCCCTGCATGCGTGGTTTGGTGTATTTCTTTGGACCTGCAGTGTATTCTTGTATAGTTCAGCATGCAGGGTTTCGATTGGGTGTTTGTCCCATTTAGTGTAGTCTTGTTGACTGAGTGGACCCCATACCTCACTACCATACAGCGCAATGGGCTGGATAACACTGTAAATTAATTTTAGCCAGATTTTGACAGGTATATTGATTTTATAGAATCTTCTTTTGATGACATAAAAAGCTCTGCAGGCTTTTTCTTTTAGTGCATTCACTGCCAGGTTAAAACTGCCTGACGCACTGATGGTCAGACCCAGGTAAGTGTAGCTGGTGGTGTGCTCTAGGGTGGTGTTGCCGAGTGTAAAGTGATATCTGTTTCCCTGAGATCTGGCCTTTTTTTGAAAAATCATTATATTGGTCTTTTTTAAGTTTACTGCCAGGGCCCAGGACTGACAGTACTGCTCCAGCAATGACAGGCTCTGCTGCAGGCCCTGTTCTGTGGGTGACAGCAGGACCAGGTCATCTGCGTAGAGCAGGAACTTGACTTCAGTGTCATGTAATGTGAGGCCAGGGGCTGCAGACCGTTCCAACATCGTTGCTAACTCATTGATGTAAATATTGAACAGTTTTGGACTCTGCAGCCCTGCCTCACCCCCCGCCCCTGAATGAAGAAATCTGTCCTTTTGTTGTCAATTTTTACTGCACATTTGTTTTCTGTGTACATTGATTTTATTATATCATAGACTTTACCCCCTACACCACTTTGAAGAATTCTATAATATAAACCTTCATGCCAAATTGAATCAAAGGCTTTTTTTAAAGTCAATGAAGCAGGCGAAAATTTTGCCTTTACTTTTTTGGTGTACATGTTTATCTATTAGGGTGTGCAGGGTGTAAATATGGTCAGTTGTGCGATGGTTTGGTAGGAATCCAATCTGACTCTTACTCAGGACATTGTGTTCGGTAAGGAAGGCCAGTATCCGGGCATTACTTGAGTCACCCTGGACCCCTGCCTCTCTTATTCCCAGCACATCTCCACTCTGGCACGCACTTGCCGATTCTTCCTGAGCAACATCCGAAGAATCCGACCCTTCCTCACCAACTATGCTACCCAGCTCCTGGTCCAGGCCCTGGTACTCTCCCGCCTAGACTACTGCAACTCCCTCCTGGCTGGCCTCCCTCACGTCCGCCACCCGTCCGCTCCTGCTCATCCAGAACTCTGCTGCCCGCCTGGTGTTCTCTCTGCCTCGCTTCGCCCGCTTCTCCCCTCCGCTCGCTCCACTGGCTCCCGATCACCTTTCGCATC
>CM072694.1:809175-903197 GCA_036884735.1 Huso huso | reverse complement strand
GAGCTGTACACTACTACCCGCCGTACCGTGCTGTAGGGTTCCCACGACAGTGCTCGAATTATGCTCGCCAAATGTATTAACCAGCTGTTGAATGAAACTGCGCCAGTTCAGATTATCACGTGCTGAGTTCAGATCATCAACTGCTTGTGTCAGGCTGAGGCAAAGAACAAAAAGTACTGCAGTCTTCATCGTTCCTGTCTGTGTATTTGCTGTCCAGATCTGGTGTCTGGATTGTTATATAGCTATCTTATGTTTATCTTGGGGAATCTTATGTAACAAATAGGAATTCTGCTGAACTAACAAAACATTGATGTTTCTTTCAAAGTGCACACGTTTCATTGGAAGCACCAGCTGAACTACAGTTTTAAAACTACATAAATCAAAAGGTTTATCCTTTGTATTCAAAAGTCTGTGGGTTCCAATATTCCATTAATACAAATAGAATTATCGATAATTATTGTGAAAAAAATATCATATCATTAATTAATTGATTGATACAACTAAATTGTGGATTAAATGTTAAAACAAAGCCTGCTAAAAACCTGGAGAAGCTCCCAAACTACTGTTCTATAGAACAAGCAGACATGTCAAGGTTTCCACATTGGGTGTGAGATTCACACCTTATCATGCTATCTCACACTCACACGCATTCCTAAGCTTACCTCACGCATTTTCAGTGCAGTACAGTACATATATAAAGATTTAAAATACTCAGGCGCTGCAAGAGACAACACTACAGATCTGGGGCCACAGGCTTTCTAAGCATGTGTACTGTGGTAACCATGGAGACTACATGCCCGCGTTCTATGGTCAAAAATATGGGTTCGCCCAAAAATCGACTTGATTGAATGTGTGCATATAGAATTCTCACATGCCCAAGACTTTAGTATGAATTACAACATTTAAGTGTATCATATGCAATTTAAGCCAGTGGTTAAAGTGGAGCAGTTTGCGCCGGTATGCATACCGTTAAAAAAAACAAACAAAAAAACAACATAACATAATAATAAATAACATAAAGTCTTCCTGCTGTATTGATGCAAACAGTGCCGTTTCTAGGCATAAGCGACATAAGCGGCCGCTTAGGGCCCCCTAGCAAAAATAAATAAATAAATAAATAAATAAATAAATAAATATATTTTCTTTTAAATTGATTTTCATAAATGATCACAGTGATCAGTTTTCAAAGAATGTACAGATTTTGTCTGTGAGTGAGTCATGCCCAGGGCATCATGGAATCATGCATCATTCATGCATGCGCCAGACACCTGCCACCTGCGGCTGCATTGCGTTTGCCTGTTAACGTTTGGATGTGGGGGGAAAAAAAGATCAGCTTCCGGTGGCTTCTTTGAGGATTGCGACCAAATTATGTCTGAAAAAAGATCAAGAACGTACCAATCTGGAGCGAAGAAGCGGAAAAAGAGAAAAACTGAAGAAGAAAAACAACAAAGAAAGGTATTGTATTATTTGGTTTTGCTTCGTTTTTATTGCTGTAGCTTGCTTGCATACTGGCTGTGCCCAGGCGCGTAGCGTCCATTGAGGCAGCCGAGGCCCTCTGTAAAAATTGGCTCATTTCTTAATTGTGAAAACCAAAATAATAATAAAAAACGTACCCACTTTATTTTTTAAGAGTATAAAATTGATATATACAGTACTGTGCAAAAGTTTTAGGCAGGTGTGAAAAAATGCTGTAAAGTAAGAATGCTTTCAAAAATAGACATGTTAATAGATTATATTTATCAATTAACTAAATGCAAAGTGAGTGAACAGAAGAAAAATCTAAATCAAATCCATATTTGGTGTGACCACCCTTTGCCTTCAAAACAGCATCAATTCTTCTAGGTACACTTGCACAAAGTCAGGGATTTTGTAGGCATATAGTCAGGTGTATGATTAAACAATTATACCAAACAGGTGCTAATGATCATCAATTCAATATGTAGGTTGAAACACAATCATTAACTGAAACAGAAACAGCTGTGTAGGAGGAATAAAACTGGCTGAGGAACAGCCAAACTCAGCTAACAAGGTGAGGTTTCTGAAGACAGTTTACTGTCAAAAGTCATACACCATGGCAAGACTGAGCACAGCAACAAGACACAAGGTAGTTATACTGCATCAGCAAGGTCTCTCCCAGGCAGAAATTTCAAGGCAGACAGGGGTTTCCAGATGTGCTGTCCAAGCTCTTTTGAAGAAGCACAAAGAAACGGGCAACGTTGAGGACCGTAGACGCAGTGGTCGGCCAAGGAAACTTACTGCAGCAGATGAAAGACACATCATGCTTACTTCCCTTCGCAATCGGAAGATGTCCAGCAGTGCCATCAGCTCAGAATTGGCAGAAAACAGTGGGACCCTGGTACACCCATCTACTGTCCGGAGACTTGCGGCCAAAAAGCCATACCTCCGACGTGGAAACAAGGCCAAGCGACTCAACTATGCACGAAAACACAGGAACTGGGGTGCAGAAAAATGGCAGCAGGTGCTCTGGACTGATGAGTCAAAATTTGAAATATTTGGCTGTAGCAGAAGGCAGTTTGTTAAGCGAAGGGCTGAGAGCGGTACACGAATGAGTGTCTGCAGGCAACAGTGAAGCATGGTGGAGGTTCCTTGCAAGTTTGGGGCTGCATTTCTGCAAATGGAGTTGGGGATTTGGTCAGAATTAATGGTCTCCTCAATGCTGATACTTATCCATCATGCAATACCATCAGGGAGGCATCTGATTGGCCCCAAATTTATTCTGCAGCATGACAATGACCCCAAACATACAGCGAAAGTCATTAAGAACTATCTTCAGTGTAAAGAAGAACAAGGAGTCCTGGAAGTGATGGTATGGCCCCCACAGAGCCCTGATCTCAACATCATCGAGTCTGTATGGATTACATGAAGAGAGAGAAGCAACTGAGGCTGCCTAAATCCACAGAAGAACTGTGGTTAGTTCTCCAAGATGTTTGGGCCAACCTACCTGTCGAGTTCCTTCAAAACTGTGTGCAAGTGTACCTAGAAGAATTGATGCTGTTTTGAAGGCAAGGGTGGTCACACAAATATTGATTTGATGTAGATTTTTTTCTTCTGTTCACTCACTTTGCATTTTGTTAATTGATAAATATAAACTATTAACATGTCTATTTTTGAAAGTTTCTTACTTTACAGCATTTTTTCACACCTGCCTAAGACTTTTGCACAGTACTGTATATACAGCTCTGGAAAAAATTAAGAGACCACTGCAAAATATCAGTTTCTCTGGTTTTACTATTTATAGGTATGTGTTTGGGTAAATGAACATTTTGTTTTATTCTATAAACTACTGACAACATTTCTCCCAAATTCCAAATAAAAATATTGTCATTTAGAGCATTTATTTGCAGAAAATGACAACTGGTCAAAATAACAAAAAGATGCAGTGTTGTCGGACCTCGAATAATGCAAAGAAAATAAGTTCATATTCATTTTAAACAACACAATACTAATGTTTTAACTTAGGAAGAGTTCAAAATCAATATTTGGTGGAATAACCCTGATTTTCAAGCACAGCTTTCATGCGTCTTGGCATGCTCTCCACCAGTCTTTCACATTGATGTTGGGTGCCTTTATGCCACTCCTGGCGCAAAAATTCAAGCAGCTCGGCTTTGTTTGATGGCTTGTGACCATCCATCTTCCTCTTGATCACATTCCAGAGGTTTTCAATGGGGTTTAGGTCTGGAGATTGGGCTGGCCATGACAGGGTCTTGATCTGGTGGTCCTCCATCCACACCTTGATTGACCTGGCTGTGTGGCATGGAGCATTGTCCTGCTGGAAAAAACAATCCTCAGAGTTGGGAACATTGTCAGAGCAGAAGGAAGCAAGTTTTCTTCAGGACAACTTTGTACTGGCTTGATTCATGCGCCTTCACAAAGACAAATCTGCCCGATTCCAGCCTTGCTGAAGCACCCCAGATGAGTCAAATTTTCAGCTTTGCCCAACACTTGGTCGTCTAATGGTTAGACGGAGACCTGGAGAGGCCTACAAGCCACAGTGTCTCGCACCCTCTGTGAAATGTGGTGGAGGATCGGTGATGATCTGGGGGTGCTTCAGCAAGGCTGGAATCGGGCAGATTTGGCATGAATCAAGCCAAGTACAAGGTTGTCCTGGAAGAAAACTTGCTTCCTTCTGCTCTGACAATGTTTTTTTTTTCTCATCACTTTAACTGGACAGTCAGCTCGTCCAAGTATCACCCTACCTGCCATAGCGTTTTATTATAGCATAGTGGCTGTGTATTTGCATCTATAGCGACCCGGCCTGTGCGCTAGGCAGTACCAGGACCTCTACGACCGGTTTCCCCCGCCTGAAGTACTGTACTACTTCCTATCGTTGATTTATATTGACAAGAGAATATTACAATTAAGTGAGAAGCTGTGTGCTAAATTCGTTCAAAGCACGAGTCACAGTGTCAGCACCAGTCACATTGTCAGCACCAGTCCCAGCAGTATCATCACGTCACAGTGTCAGCACCAGTCACAGTGTCAGCACCAGTCACAGTGTCAGCACCAGTCACAGTGTCAGCACCAGTCAGTGTCAGCACCAGTCCCAGCAGTATCATCACGTCACAGTGTCAGCACCAGTCACAGTGTCAGCACCAGTCCCAGCAGTATCATCACGTCAGTGTCAGCACCAGTCCCAGCAGTATCATCACGTCAGTGTCAGCACCAGTCCCAGCAGTATCAGCACCAGTCACAGTGTCAGCACCAGTCCCAGTGTCAGCACCAGTCACAGTGTCAGCACCAGTCCCAGCAGTATCATCACGTCACAGTGTCAGCACCAGTCACAGTGTCAGCACCAGTCACAGTGTCAGCACCAGTCATAGTGTCAGCACCAGTCAGTGTCAGCACCAGTCCCAGCAGTATCATCACGTCACAGTGTCAGCACCAGTCACAGTGTCAGCACCAGTCCCAGCAGTATCATCACGTCAGTGTCAGCACCAGTCCCAGCAGTATCATCACATCAGTGTCAGCACCAGTCCCAGTGTCAGCACCAGTCACAGTATCAGCACCAGTCCCAGCAGTATCATCACGTCACAGTGTCAGCACCAGTCCCAGCATTGTAAGGCAACTTAAGTAGCAGTGAACCAAATGCAAGTCAATAAAGGTATGAAGCCATCTACTTATTAATATTGATGTTATATTCTTGTCCTTTTAAAATCACACATTTCTGACAGTGTCAATATGGTCATTTTAGGTTGCTGTGGTTTTGCTGGGAGACAATTAGTTTTAATCTTTGAAATAATATGGGTCATCAAATTTTAACATTAACATCATCATCCAAGGGACTTAATATTGCTTTGCAGTTTGCATGAACAGTCTCCAGGCTTTATAAGATGATAACTTTTACTTTTGTAACATGAACAGGATCTGCAAGAGGTTTGTTCAACTTTTTTTTTTCCTACCTGAGGTCCTCCATGGCACAGGAATGCCTGAGTGGACTGGCAATCATCAGCATCAACCACCAGGTTGGCAGACAGCTCTCTTATGATGAGGTGATAAATGACTTTGCCTCCAAAAAGGCAAGACAGAAGTTCTAAGGGAAAAAATAGCTGGATGAAGGAGGGGAGGAGGCTATGGTACATTGGTTACCATTTAAATTGTCACTTTTTAAATCTGTCACTAGATATTTATTGTTTTTTGAACTCCATTTTTTTATTTTCAATTTGCACTTTATCTGGGGGTATTTTATTTTCATTATTTCAACATTTTTATTTAACTATTATTGTTTGTTTGCACTTTGCACCTGCCTGATTTAAGGGCCATTTCAAGGTTAATTTAATGTCATTATTAAGTGGGATTTTGATATCTTTTATACTTTTAAACTATTCAGCTTTTAATAGCTTTTTTGTTCTGCCTAGTCAGTTCTTCAGTTCAGTGTTTGTATAGTGTTACAGTTCCTGACCTTCAGTGCCATCTAGTGGCCAAATATCATAATGCTATTGTGGTGTTCCAGAATTTGTTTTCACTGCCTTTTGTTAATAAATGATGATGTTGCTGCTAACAGGTCCCTCTTTAGTCTTTACATGTTTATTTGGACATTGTATGTTTGCTCGTACACATGCGTGCTCATACAAACATTTACAAGACAGTAGACTTAAGCCTGCTTAGGGCCCCCAAAAGGCTAGAAAAACGCCCTGGATACAAACACCCTACTCTCACATCTTGTGTTTCCATCATCAGAATTATATTTATGAAACCACTAAGCTATCATGGGTTGATTGACAGGAGTCCCCTCCACTAAGCTTAATAGTCCCCGAGTGACATTCGCTCTAGCCAATCACAGGCTTTGTTGAGTTGTTCTCTTCTCGTTTGAACTGCAAGTAAATCCATCCCCCGCCACTTTCAGTCAACACTGGAGCTGAGAATTGCCATAAACCGGAATGTGAACAAGTGTGGTTTAATGAAATTAGATCTAATTGTATACCTCTGCTTTTATTTTATTAGTTAGTATTATTTTACACACTTGGTTTCTTTTTTGCCTGCCATGTGTAAAAAAAATAAATGCGAACACACTGCCAAAAAAAAAACGCCCTGTTTTGTCAAGATCGTACGGCTGCATCAACAAAAAAATACACTGGCGCATAAGAAAGGCCCTACCGAATTCACGGCCGTATAAAATGCGTCACGGACCATGAAATGTGGTCCCACCTGTGAAATCTGGTCTTTTGTGGAATTATTTTCTCCACAGTAAAATCCAATTTACTTACAGTATATGTAGGCGTTGCAGGTTCCAAATGCGAATAAGCTTGTTTCGATAAAATAAAAAAGAAAGGTAATGAAAGGACAGGATTTCCTGATTGACACGTTACAGCAGCGAATAACATTCAAGGCTCAACTCACTGATTGGTAGATGAGGGCATCTGGGGCGGTTCCTTATCGAAACGTGCAGATGTAAACAAGTTAAGACGCTTTTACACAAGTTTTTTTTTTGACAGCACGTACAGTATGTGGTAAGTTTACATACATTGTATGTTTATTTAAAAAAAAAAACCAAAAAAAAAAAAAAAACACTTGTATTTACAGTATGTTGTGGAAACTTTTTAGTTGCAGTGTTTAACTGTGTGCAGTAGCCTGTGTTCCATGCTGGTACTTGTGTGTACGAGGTACGTTGGAAATGGGTTTGACTTGTACATATTCATGCTTTGTTACAACACCGTGAAATTTAAGATATAAGATATAAATTTAAGAAATATACGAAACCGTGAAATTCTAGTTTTTTTTTTTAAATGCTATGACCGTGAAATTTATGAAAATGGACCATGAATTGGGTAGGGCCCTACGCATAAGGATTAGCCTGCAGTATACTAGAGAATATCGTGATCTTAAAAATTCTTCAAGAAAAGTGAATATGTAAGTATAAAAGCGTTCATATATTTCCATATTACTGTGATGTTTGTAAAGCTGTCTAGAAAAATCAACTAAATCCCATTTCAATCGCAGCAAAGGTAAACATTCCCATTATTATTATTATTTATTTCTTAGCAGACGCCCTTATCCAGGGCGACTTACAATTGTTACAAGATATCACATTATTTTTACATACAGTTACCCATTTATACAGTTGGGTTTTTACTGGAGCAATCTAGGTAAAGTACCTTGCTCAAGGGTACAGCAGCAGTGTCCTCCACTGGGGATTGAACCCACGACCCTCCGGTCAAGAGTCCAGAGCCCTAACCACTACTCCACACTGCTGCCCTAGAAAGTGGCGGGGGATGGATTTACTTGCAGTTCAAACGAGAAGAGAACAACTCAACAAAGCCTGTGATTGGCTAGAGCGAATGTCACTCGGGGACTATTAAGCGAGTGGAGGGGACTCCTGTCAATCAACCCATGATAGCTTAGTGGTTTCATAAATATAATTCTGATGAAGTATGGCTACGTGTTGTATTGGGGTTTTGTTACACACGTGTAGGTGCTTTGTTGATTAGTACAACGAGCGGTATGGTTCTCCCCCACCCTCAGAAATGTCATGTGACCCCCCCAAAAAAATGGCACACCGGCACTTTTATTTAACCACTTTAAGTGCTAGCTAGATTAAAAACTTGGAGTATTGGATGTCACCAAGGACCAAAGATGAGAGTCTTAAGCAATGACCAAACACACAACCTGGAAAGTCTCACTCTTTGGCCTTGAATCTCACTCATAAGGACAGCCAACCCTTGGCATCTCTGGAACAAGTACCCTTCAGACTGGGATCCCAACTGTGGATCTGGGACTGACTTTACTCTTACCATCAGTGGAGTCCAGGCTGAAGGTGCAGGAGATTACTACTGTCAGAGTTTCCACAAGTTGTGTTCGTGTTCACTCTACTGCTGTATTTGAAACTGACTGACAGCACTCCACGGTGCTGTATACTGACTGATTGGCTGCCAGACTGTGTCTTCCTGCTTGTGACAGGGCAGTTCATTTGAACTACTCATGTAAACACAAAGCTCTGCTGCACGATATAAACAGTCGTTCCTAGTACCAGACACAGACATTTAAATATCCCCTCCCATATAATTAAATGAATCAGTTCATTTGCATTAGCACAAGCTGTTACTCTTTCTAAAACAGAAATGCATATAAACACACTTCCTGAAACGGACGAGTGAAACATCGAGTAAAAAATAGGAGCGACTTTACCATGCAAATGATTGCTCAATAGGTGGCTTAATGTGGAGGCTATATCGGCATATTGGAGGACTGGAATACAAAGTCGTGAAAAAAAGACGGCCTTGATTATGAAGCATTCATATAATAACAGAAACATCCTCACAGAACAGTGTCTTATTTGTGATACAACTTTCTCTACTCCCATCCCTGTTTACTGAAAAATGTTTTTCTTTGGATGGAATTTGTCATTCTGACATGTACCTCACTTTTATTAAGATTTCACATTACTTTATTTAAATAAAAAGAGGCAAACATCATTTCCTTGTCCAGTGCATGAACAGCAATAACAGGCTTCACAATTACTGCTATGTTTTTCTGTTTTTCTTTTTTTGTGAAGGTCATGATGTTGTATTACCAGTACATATGTTTCTGATTGTTTTGGGAAGGATCAAAGGCTTGTTTACAGGACTGCAGCCCAGGAGACTGCAAGATGTTGAATGTTGCCATTTGCCCAGATGGTAATACATTCTTGTACCTCTTTGTCTGACCACAACACTCCCATTTCAATATTGCAGCGAACAGACTGAAGAGTTAAGGTAAATCTGTTTTTCTATGTAGACATCAATAATTAACTTAGGGTAAATGTCCTCGTTGTCAATGTCTTTAAAAGTTACTAATATACAGTAATTCCCGACATTATACACAACAAGATAAAAATTGATAGTTTCAACTAGTGACGGGAAATGAAGCCTTGTGAACCAGTCAACCCTTTGACATATTTGATTGAAGATGCATTGGTTCAAATCGTATGAAATGCTTTATGCTCTGTAGTGCAACCTAATGGTCGATCCAAACAATCCAGTGCCTATGGCCTGGTACACACACTGCGGTTAGCTCAACAACTGTTTTACAAACTGCACTGCATGCAGTTGTTTGTCATACACACACACCTTTCATTACTGAAGTGAGTGCACTCCCTATTGAAACAAACAACTGAACTCGCCATCATACACGCCAATCGTGAGGTTTGTGTGGCGACAGCATGGAAGTTGTGTTTTTGTTTTACAGTAGCCTAGTACAGTACATATCGGTAATGATCTTTTTTAGCAAAGCAAGCCGAGACGCCGTTTTGTTTGCACTGCTAAATGAAGTTAAATACTTAATTTGAATAAATCGGCGAGGTAGTATAGCAAATCCTACACATAGCCTGCAGTCAGGTATCTGACATAGATGCAGGTAAACAGAAAGATACCGGTAGCAGTAACAATCCTTACCTTGGTCGTGTTTTCAGCATAAACTCAATACACTTTTGTGGCAATGTGCCCCGCCCCTGTGTGCATCTGTGTGTTAAGTGTTGTATGTTGCGTGTGTTAATGTTGGTGTATAGAGATTGGTACACAGGATATAAACGGGTCTGTGTTTCACGTGTATTTAAAAATGTAGATTTGTATTTAGGCACGAGGAGGGCACAAATCACTTCACGTGCTGGTTAAATGTAATATGTGAGCACGGGATTGCATGTAATGAATTCACGTGCTGGGATTCAAGTGAATAATTAATTAGTAATTGAATCCCAGCACAACAGTATATATAGACACATTTTCATTCACTCGGGGTTGGGTGTTCGAGAGTGGAGAACGGGTGAGAGAGAAGGAGAACGTAAAGGGAAATAATAATAACACTATGTGACACTATTTTTGTTCCTGGGTAGTAAGTGTTATTTCCTAATTGCTTATGCCTCAAAAGTATAGAAAATGGCTATTATTCCCCACAAACTTTGCTTTTGTGACCAGGACAGTGATATTTTGAAATTTATCTATTTCCAATGAGAAAACGGGCGAATTTGTGTCTTTTCGTTCACATAAAGTCAGAAAAAAACAACATATGAATCCAAATTAACATGTATTTATACTAAAGTAATACAAAATGACTACACAAGATTTAGAAGTGAGTAGTTTTTTCGAGATTTACGATTATACTGTAAATCACTTTCACGAATCAGCCCCCCAAATGTAGTCTCCCATCATGTTCTCGTTATACTGTCCTTGGTAGAGGCGTTCAAAGTCCAGTATATCCTGGTGGAAGCGCTCGCCTTGCTCCTCGAGTATGCTCCCATGTTCTCCTTGAATTTATCAAGATGAGCATCAAGGATATGGACTTTGAGGGACATCCCACAGCCCATTGTGCCGTAGTTCTTCACCAGAGTCTCAACCAGCTCCACATAGTTTTCGGCCTTGTGATTGCCCAGGAAGCCCCGAACCACTGCGACAAAGCTGTTCCAAGCCGCTTTCTCCTTACTAGTGAGCTTCTTGGGGAATTCATTGCACTCCAGGATCTTCTTTATCTGTGGTCCGGCAAGACACCGCTTTGACCTTTGCCTCAGACAGCTTAGGGAAGAAGTCTTGAAGGTACTTGAAGGCTGCCGACTCCTTATCTAGAGCTCTGACAAATTGTTTCATAAGGCCCAATTTGATGTGCAGTGGTGGCATCAGCACCTTCCGGGGTCCACCAGTGGCTCCCACTTGACGTTGTTCCTCCCCACAGAGAACTCGGTCCGCTGTGGCCAGTCCCGCCTGTGGTAGTGGCCTTGGTGTCCCTGCTGTCCCAAAGGCAAAGATAGCAGGAAACTTGGTAAAACCGCCTTGAGACCCATCAGGAATGCCATCATTTTGAAGTCTCCTATGACCTCCCAGCCGTACTCATCATACTTCAAGGCATCCAGCAAGGTCTTGATGCTGTTGTAATCCTCTTTGAGGTGCACCGAGTGAGCCAGGGGAAGAGACGGGTACTTGTTACCATTATGGAGCAGCACGGCTTTGAGGCTCCTGGATGAGCTGTCAATGAAGAGGCGCTACTCATTCTGGTTACAGGCGATTCGATTGCCTCGAACAGACTGGTCACATTGTGGCAGAAGCAGAGCCCATCTTGACGGGTGAAGAAGCTGGAAAAAAAGGTTGGTGACGCTTCCTCTGATCTGCGACTTGCACACTTTCATCCAACAAGTTCCACTGCTTGAGCCTAGACGTCAAAAGCTCGGCATTGGACTTGGTGAGACCAAGATCTCTAATCAAGTCGCTGAGGTCTTTTTTTGGTTGGGGTAGTATGGGTTTCTCTCCTCAGCTCCACCTCTGAAATTGTCATCTGGATCTACAACGTCTTCCTCGCTCTCTGACTTGCTGCTCTCTTCTAAAGGCTGCTCTCTCTCGGAGGAGTGGGTGCAGGAGCTCATGGCAGTGTGGCACCGGCGATGGATGAAGGAAGGTCCGGATACGTGATAGCAGGTGCATTCTTGCCAGTCCAACGTTTGGAAGGTCCACCATGCAGAAGTAGCAGTTGCTTGAGTGGTCAGTGGGTTCCCGCAAATTCTTGGGATAGCGAACTTCATGGCTCTCTTTTCCCTGTACCATCCTACAAAAATACATTTATTTCACCCATGACTAATGTGTAAGAGATTCTCAAACATTTTCATATATGATATATTTTTTCAATAACATTGAAAATTGTAAAACATTTTAAAATTAAAACTTTTACAATTTTAAAAATTTTAACAAATTTTATAACATAAAATTCCGAGCAACAATTGTCCATCTTACCTTCCAGAGTTTTTGCAGTGCTCGCAGGTGAAATGAGGTGCCCAGGGTTTGTCTTGATCCCCGACAGGCATGTCGAAATATACCTTGTAGGCCTCACACATCTTAGCAGATGCTTCCACGGAGTACTTTTTCGCTCTTGTCTTGATAAATTGGCCGCAAACATAGCAAAATGCGTCTGCCAGATGCTTGCAGCCTCTTGATGCCATCTCAGAAAAATGCAGATATGCATCCACTTAGGCAGCTGGAAATAAACTGAACTGGTGGGCTTAAGTTATTTATATTACTGGAAAGTTCTAGAAGTTACTCCAAGTTTACTCAGCACTGAATCTATCTGGAATGTTCTGGAAAATAGGTAAATTTCAAAATATCACTGTCCTGGTCACAAAAGCAAAGTTTGTGGGGAATAATAGCCATTTTCTATACTTTTGAGGCATAAGCAATTAGGAAATAACACTTACTACCCAGGAACAAAAAAAAAAAAAAATTGTTACACGGTGTAATAAGTGTTGTACTCACCGTGTTTGTTTGTCTCCGTGCACCGTTTGTTAAGTGTTAGTTCGTTTTGTTTGTCTGTTTATTTTGGCCTCAAGCGCTGTGTCCTGTTTTGTGTTCTGTTTGTTAAACCTTTTTATTTATTTGTTATTAAACGCTGAGTGCAACCATCGCACTCAGTTTCTCTCATCATCACCGTCTGTCTGTGTGTTTCTCTCTCTGGTCTGAGTTCCTCCCTGCAGCCAGCCTGTGACATATGGTTGTCAGAAGCGGGATAACAGCGCCCCCCAGACTCAGGCCGGAAAGAGTACCGCAGTTTCTTTGGAAAAAAAAAAAATGACAATGGCCGAAGACGCCAGGAAACTGCGGGGACTGGATCCTGAAAATGCTGGGCTGGAGGCCCAGTCTATGCCAGTAGCGATCCGGATCCTGTGGTTGATGGACAGGGATGATGGGAGGCCTATGAGAGGGAACACACCCCAAACACCTTGGAGGAAGGTTTGGAGTTGGTCCTCAGCTACCTGGAGGCAGCTATAACCACAACAGCAGCCCAGGTAGCAGGTCCACCAGCAGTGGAGTACCTGCTGTCCCCATCACCACCAGCAGAGGAAGAATGCCTGCTGGTTTTGCCTCCACAGCCCAAGCGGGAGGAGCCTGAGCATCCACAGCCCAAGCGGGAGGAGCCAGAGCGTCCACAGCCCAAGCGGGAGGAGCCAGAGCTCCACAGCCCAAGCGGGAGGAGCCTGAGTGTCCCACGCCCAAGCGGGAGGAGCCCGAACGTCCCACGCCTGAGTGGGAGGAGCCCGGCGTCCCACGCCTGAGGGGGAGGAGCCCGAACGTCCCACGCCTGAGGGGAGGGAGCCCCAATGTCCCACGCCTGAGTGGGAGGAGCCCGAACGTCCCACGCCTGAGTGGGAGGAGCCCGAACGTCCCACGCCTGAGTGGGAGGAGCCCGAACGTCCCACGCCTGAGTGGGAGGAGCCCGAACGTCCCACGCCTGAGTGGGAGGAGCCCGAACGTCCCACGCCTGAGTGGGAGGAGCCCAAACATCCTACGCCTGAGTGGGAGGAGCCCGAACGTCCCCACGCCTGAGTGGGAGGCCCCAACGTCCTATGCCTGAGTGGGGGAGCCCTAACGTCCACAGCCCAAGAGGGAGGAGTCGGTGCGTCCACAGCCCAAAAGGGGAGGAGCTCAGTGCCCACAGCCCAAAGAGAGGGAAGTCAGGGCTTCCACAGCCCTAGGACCCAAGCTGCCAGCAGAGGGAGAATGCCTGCTGGTTCCACCTCCACCAGCAGAGGAAGAATGCCTGCTGTTCCCACTTCCACCAGCAGAGGGAGAATGCCTGCTGGTTTCCCCATCACAACCAGCAGAGGAAGAATGCCTGCTGGTTTCCCCTTCAGAGCCAGAGCCGCACCAGTCCCCTGCAAGAGAGGCAGAGCCGCACCAGTCCCCTGCAAGAGAGGCAGAGCCGCACCAGTCCCCTGCAAGAGAGGCAGAGCCGCACCAGTCCCCCTGCAAGAGAGGCAGAGCAGCACCAGTCCCCTGCAAAAAGGGGGGAGACTACACGCTGCCCCACCTTCGCCGCCAGGAGACTACATGCTGCTCCCACCTTCACCGGCAGGAGCAGGGCAGCCAGAGCTGCCTCTGCCTCCGCCACCTTCACTGGCAGGAGCAGAGCAGCCGGGAGCTGCCTCTACCTCCGCCACCTCCACCGCCAGGGAGCAGAGCAGCAGGAGCTGCCTCTGCCTCCATCACCATCAGGGGAGGAGCAGGATCTGCCTCCCCTTCACCAGAAGGACCAGGACTAGATGCTGGCAGTCCTCAGCAGCCTTTGCATAGGCTGCTGAGGGGAAGCACCTGGAAGAACCGCCCGCCACAGAGGCCGAGAAGAGGGCCAACACCGCACCCCAGCTTGTCCTGACTCCTGCCTCGCTTTGCCCAAGGAT
Organism: Huso huso; assembly: GCA_036884735.1. Taxonomy (NCBI): domain Eukaryota; kingdom Metazoa; phylum Chordata; class Actinopteri; order Acipenseriformes; family Acipenseridae; genus Huso; species Huso huso. Next base: position 888,553 of record CM072694.1, on the reverse strand, counting down.
GCCTGCCACGCTTCGCCCAAGGATGCTTGCCACGCTTAGCCCAAGGATGCCTGTCTGGCATCGCCTTTTGCTGCCTGTCGCTCCGCATCGCCTGGGCTGCCTGTCGCTCCCCCATCGCCTGGGGCTGCCTGTCGCTCCCCATCGCCTGGGGCTGCCTGTCGCTCCGCAAGCCTGGGGCTGCCTGTCGCTCCGCGATCGCCTGGGGCTGCCTGTCGCTCCGCACGCCTGGGGCTGCCTGTCGCTCCGCCGCCTGGGGCTGCCAGCCGCTCTGCATCGCCTGGGGCTGCCAGCCGCTCCCGCATCGCCTGGGGCTGCCAGCCGCTCCGCGCGCGCTCGCCTGGGGTTGCCAGCCGTTCCGCATCGCCTGGGGTTGCCAGCCGCTCCGCATCGCCTGGGGCTGCCTATTGCTCCGCGCCGCAGCAGGAAGTACTGTGGCGGAACCCCACCAAGGGGAGCTGCCCGCCAAAAAAATGGGGGAGGTCAGGAGACCTGCTCCCACTGCAGCAGTTTCGCTGCCGGAGATCGTGGGGGAGGTCAGGAGACCTGCTCCCACTGCAGCAGTTTCGCTGCCGGAGATCGTGGGGAGGTCCGGAGACCTGCTCCCACTGCAGCAGTTTTGCTGCGGAGATCGTGGGAGGTCCGGAGACCTGCTCCCTCAGCAGCTTCTTCGCTGCCGGAAGTACTGGTGGTCGGAGCCCCACCAAGGGGATCTACCGGCTACGAAGAAAGGGAGAGGTCAGGAGACCAGCATCCCCGCAGCAATTTCGCTGCAGGAGTGGACCAGCATGCTGTCAGCCGTGCCACTACCGGCAGGGGTGCTGACAGCATTGCCAGCCATGGGCCCACTGAAGCCTCCCTTCCCAGCCGAGACTTTGTCCTGGACTGCTGGGTTTTAAGGGGAGGTGGCCGTTGAGGCATGTGTGTTGCGCACAAGGGGGTATATGTGGCAATGTGCCCCCCCCTGTGTGCATGTGTGTGTTAAGTGTTGTATGTTGCGTGTGTTAATGTTGGTGTATAGAGATTGGTACAGGATATAAACAGGTCTGTGTTTCACGTGTATTTAAAAATGTAGATTTGTATTTAGGCACGAGGAGGCACAAATCACTTCACGTGCTGGTTAAATGTAATATGTGAGCGGGGTTGCATGTAATGAATTCACGTGCTGGGATTCAAGTGAATAATTAATTAGTAATTGAATCCCAGCACAACAGTATATATAGACACATTTTCATTCACTCGGGGTTGGGTGTTTGAGAGTGGAGAACGGGTGAGAGAGAAGGAGAACGTAAAGGGAAATAATAATAATAAGTGTTTTGTACTCATCGTGTTTGTTTGTCTCCGTGCACCGTTTGTTAAGTGTTAGTTCGTTTTGTTTGTCTGTTTATTTTGGCCTCAAGCGCCGTGTCCTGTTTTGTGTTCTGTTTGTTAAACCTTTTTATTTATTTGTTATTAAACGCTGAGTGCAACCATCGCACTCAGTTTCTCTCATCATCACCATCTGTCTGTGTGTTTCTCTCTCTGGTCTGAGTTCCTCCCTGCAGCCAGCCTGTCACAACTTTCCTTTCGTTTCATTAAAAAAAGCTCAACTGCACAGAAACATTCTGATATTTATGCAAAATAATATTGAGTCTATTTTTCTAATTTGTACTTTTTGCTTTATAATATACCACTTAATGCAGCACTGCCCGAACCTTCCATTATTTTCATTTTAACTTTATCAAGCAAAATTTCCAGTTGCACAAACCTAGTTCTCGCACGTCTTCTCACAGACCTCATGATGACATCATTACTTGCGCGGTAATCCACTGAACACCTGCTGCGGTTGTTTTAGTGTGGTTGTAATACACACACACAGAGTCAGTGTGCATTAACAAACTGAACTGAATTAATAACCGCACTCGATACTTGCTCCGAACAGGATTAACCAGTGCGGTTGTCGCTGCCCTTTGTAACCGAACTGTGTGTGTACATAAACCGTATTAAGAGCAAAAGGTGAACTCACAACCGCATTTAGGCTGTGTGTGTACCAAGCCTAAGTGGGATTACTAAAGTGTAACAGAATACGGTTGTGTAATGATGTATGTTGGCACCCTGGTAACCTGTATATTAATAATAATAATAATAATAATATTGGGATATGCATGCTGTTAACGTGGTGATGCTTCAAGATAGTGGATTACTTCCAATGAACCGGTAAATGACTGGCTCATATGAATCCCATTGAGACATAGAGCTCTGCGGATGGTTTTAATCAAGCAGGAAAGAATTGAAACATCACCAGCAATTCAATACACATTGCATATTTTTTATTGAAACAATGCCAAGGTTAAAATACAGCAAAGTATTTTTTCCTTTGCTTTTTTTCCTTTTAGTATTAATAATTGGGAATGGATAAAAGCTGGACTAAGAAAACCTGCCGGACGGAGCAGTAAACTAGCACCAATCGACTCAGCCTTGCCCACAGTTTACATTGAACCATCTTCATAGATTTGAACAGCTACTACGCTACTACCAGTATCAGTTCCTGCCCGTATTGCCTTGATTAAAATGAATATTCTCCTGCATATTTAATTTTATTAGTTCAATGCTCCCATTGCCTCCACTGGTGGACTACTGGTCAAAACTCGATTCCTTGTTAAGAAAATTTAATGGCCTGTATTACCACGCAGTAAAGCACAAGGTGGTTGGGCCTGCCCAAATTTTAAATTATACCACTGGTCTTTTTTATTATGTACACTAAACAATTGGATGAACCCAGATTAAGACAAAACCTGCCAGATGGAACATTTAAAGGAGTCCAATTGTCCTAAAAACGGCACCAATTGACTCCACGTGCAGAAACAATTTGGGCTGCCTTAGTGTCAGTCTAGCAAGTTTAATTATATATATATATAAGTGCTATGAAGATGGTTCTTGTTTCTATGTAAACTGTGGGCAAGGCTGAGTCGATTGGTGCCAGTTTCAGGACAATCGGAGCTGGTTTACTGCTCTGTCCGGCGGGTTTTGTCTTAGTCCGGCTTTTACCCATTCTCTTAATAATTAAAAAGTACATAAACAATACAGAGAAAGCTCTGTAATAAGCTATTGATAATATCATCCAATATAGGTGTGTAGGGAATTATCAATAAGATGAAAATGCATACATATGCACACACATATTTTATTCAAAAATATCTTCTTTTTTTTACCTTAAATGTACATTTTATGCCATATAAAACAAGAGCACTGCAGATACTGAGGGCCTCATACACTAAACATTTTTTGACATAATTTTGCACCATTTTCATTTATTTTAGTCGAATTAAGCACATATTTAGCAACTAATAGCTGTCAACGTCGTTCGAAGAGGTTTCGGTTATATCGAATGTTGGTGCCTCATGAATAATTAAAACTTGATTTTGCCTTATTCACATCGTATTTCATCAGGCGAAATTGAGTCAATCTCGCAAGATTATTTTGACGTGCTTGGAGAAGTGAAATTTCCTGTCCTACCGTATCAGAAGAAAGCTACTACAGCGACATCACTGTGCACATTTACCAAGGGTCTATTTGTAAAGCGTGATATTTTTTAAAAAGTTATCTTAACAAAGAACTATACTTAAAGGAAAATGTGAACATATTTTAATGTTGATCCCCCATAGAATTGTAATGCATCCTACTTGCGAATGCTTGTTTTTGCCATCAAATAAACGTATGTACACAACACACATTATATATTTCTACTTAAACTTGGGGTGTGGCTATAAAAGAAGATTTTTATTTTGCACTGACCACTGCAGCGTACAGGTACAGATGTTGATGGCTGCTGTCCTCTTCGCTGGCTTGTGGCAAAGTTTGATTCATGTCGCACTAGCTTTCCAATATATGTAAGTGTAAATATATGTATTTAATGTTACCAGCTGTGTCCCTTTAACTCTGCATTTTGTCCAGTTAAGTCCTTATGAAAATGATTTATTTATTATTTACCCTCCATCTCAATGTTTTGGTTTACAGTCGGTTTTCTTGAGTTAAGCTGTACAGCTGTACATTTTCAGAAATGATGCACTGGATTCCTCAATTTCTAAATCACAAGAATCCACATCTGTTTTTAAGGCGTTTGATCTGCTTTACAGGTGTTGTGGTGGCATGACAGAAGCATGTACTGTGGTACATATACACAGCAGTATTAAAACAACAGTTTGCATCAATCATGCTGATTTCTTAAGATTTTCAAAATCCAGTTTATTGTGTTGTAGTTAACCTATTCTAATAAACAAATATTTAGATTCAGTTATGGTTTGTTATCAAACACACATTGCATAGGTTTAGGGTTAGGGTTAGGGTTTAGGGTTAGGTTTAGGTTTAGGGTTAGGGTTAGGGTTTAGGGTTACGGTTTAGGGTCAGGGTTTAGGGTTAGGGTTTAGGGTTTAGGGTTAGGGTTAGGGTTAGGGTTTAGGGTTAAGGTTAGGGTTAGGGCTAGGGTCACACTAGTTTCTGTGCTCAAGGAAGCTAAACCTGGGTAGTATGAGATGCCTGGTTCCACATGCTTAGATTGCAGGGATAAAAACATTAATAGGCCTTGGGGCTTAGCTCCTGGGACACACAGGCAGCTAGTCTGGGTTTGTGCACATAATGCAAATGCTGTTCATTAAAGCAGTGGTCAACTTATTTTAATTGCTATAAATCGTTCTAAAAACACTGGGATCAGTTACAGACTGTTAGTCTGATACTACAGCCCTTTAAATGGTGTTTCTACTTGGTTGCATGGCTGAGAAACACTTAAAAATGTCCTTTTTCAAGTGTAACAATTTTAGTGTTAGTCGACCACACTTCTTAGGGGCTGCTGCCATCTACTGGTGTAAATTAATTATGACATTGGGGAAATTATATTTATTTGTTTGCTGTGTATTTCAGCTCTCTATTTTGATATACAATACAGTGGGACCTCATGGGACTCTGTACCGGCCGCATAACACACGTGCACCCGGGGGAACAGGGGACGGACATTTTATTGATTTCCCTCGAGACACGGGACCCCCCTAACACCGCGGGGACGAGCAACCAATCACCCCGACCTCATGGGACTCTGTACCAGCCGCATAACACACGTGCACCCGGGGGAACAGGGACGGACATTTTATCGATTTCCCTCGAGACACGGGACCCCCCTAACACCGCGGGGACGAGCACCCGATCACCCCAACCTCATGGGACTCTGTACCGGCCGCATAACACACGTGCACCCGGGGGAACAGGGGACGGACATTTTATTGATTTCCCTCGAGACACGGGACCCCCCTAACACCGCGGGGACGAGCAACCGATCACCCCAACCTCATGGGACTCTGTACCGGCCACATAACACACGTGCACCCGGGGGAACAGGGGACGGACATTTTATCGATTTCCCTCGAGACACGGGACCCCCCTAACACCGCGGGGACGAGCAACCGATCACCCCGACCTCATGGGACTCTGTACCGGCCACATAACACACGTGCACCCGGGGGGACAGGGGACGGACATTTTATCGATTTCACTCGAGACACGGGACCCCCCTAACACCGCGGGACGAGCAACCAATCACCCCGACCTCATGGGACTCTGTACCCGCCGCATAACACACGTGCACCGGGGGAACAGGGGCGGACATTTTATCGATTCCCTCGAGACACGGGACCCCCTAACACCGGAGGACGACACCCGATCACCCGACCTCATGGGACTCTGTACCGCCACATAACACCACGTGCACCCGGGGAACAGGGGACGGACATTTTATCGATTTCCTCGAGACACGGGACCCCTAACACATGAGGGGACGAGCAACCGATCACCCCGACCTCATGGGACTCTGTACCGGCCGCATAATACACGTGCACCCGGGGGGACGAGCAAGTGTTTTCGGAGATCTGCTGAAGCCTTAGTGGGGAGTGGCTTAATTCTCGGCTATTTTCGCCAAGCCCACGCAGCCGAAAAACCAGCCACCAGCTGCAAGCACTGGAAATGGTCATGTCCAATTAACAGTGGACTCGTCCATCAGGCTATAAAAGCCGGATCGTCAGACAGTGGTGTACTCTTTCATCAGGCTTTAAAGCAGATAATCAGACAGACAGTGATGGACGCGGGGAAAAACTGCTCTGTTGGACACCATATCACGGATAAGTAAGCGTGTTAATGTATTGTAACTTTCTTTCTGTTTGTTAAATACCTTTTTACGTTTATTTCTTTATTTTTTAAAGTTAGATTTTGTGTTTTTAATTGAGTTTTTTTTTTTTTTTAGAACACCCATAAAGTTAAATTGTCCATTGGAGGGCAGCCCTGCCAGAAATATTGCCAGACTGAATCGACACTTGCACAGGATGCACGATATTCAGATAGACAACCCAAAGTATGCTGCACTCATGTCCAAGGCTAAAGCCACAGTTGACCGAAGGTCCACAAGCAACGTCACCAGTAATTGGATGCAGGAGGAGCAGGAGGAAAGACACAAGTCGACTGAGAAAACGCATACTCCCAGCCCAGACCCGGGTGTTCACCAAGAGTCGGCTCGCTGACTTCAATGCCCTCGGGAAGGGAGCCAGCATGTACAGAAACGCTGCCGACTGTCACAGGGCTGCAATGACAGCTACGAGCCACAGAGGACACCTCGACACCTACTGAGACTGGCTCGGTACGCCCAGAGAGTAGCACATCTTGTAGCGGCACATACCTGTCGCCGTCCTCGGCATCCGATGATGATTATCTCTCCTCCTCCTCCTCCTCCTCCTCCTATACAGAGCATGGACCTTCAAGCCCCGAGCCAAGAAGCCACCGTGACCGTGACTTCAGACTCTCTATCTGTGTGTTTCTGTTTTAACGTATATCCCCCCCCCACCCGTGTGTGTGCAACCCATTTCTTTTATTTTCCTGTGCCTTTCAGCCAAAGCGCTTCAGCTGTACCGAACGTTTCTGTCAGGACCGCTACCCACTGCAAAGGGCCGGGACAACATGAAACAGGCGGTTCAGCATATCCGACAATTCTTGCAACACATGGCCAGGTTAGCAGAGGGGCCAGTCAGGAACGACTTGCAAAGTACAAGCTCCATCAACCCCGTCTGTTTAGACAAACCACTGAACGTCCCATGTAATTCTTTACTTCCAGGTGGTTCGACAAGTTGATGAGATCAGGATTAAAACCTACCACGGTCCACAGTTACCTGCAGGACGTACTTTCTTTCCTGCGGTACCTGCATGAGGCTGATTTCAGCCACGTAAAACTTTCTTACCGTAACATACGGTCGTTAATGTTCCTCCTCAAATTGTTCAGAAAGCAGGGGAAAAGGCAACTATCGCTGCACCGTCAATTAGTACAAGACCATGGGCAAGGTATTTTTGTGGTACTCTTGTTTTTCGTCTTTTTGTGTATTTATAGTATCGGCTCGTGTGCATTCGTGTCTGTTTCGCAGAGCGGCTCATCCCTAAAAACAAGCTCCAGTGCTTTAACCAGCAATGCGAGACGGCGATACCTGAACTACTTGGTAAGCCTTGCAATGCACAGGTGCACAGGTGCTCACCTGTCGTCTGGGCGCTCACAGCTGACTGCCTGCGCCCCTTGTCTTTACAGATCTCTGCGAGTCGGCACCTTCCAACGCCTGCACCCTGGTCGGCCTTCTGTGCGGGAGGCTGTTGTTGCACAATGGTCATCGTAGGGGGGTCGTAATGAATATGAGTCTGCGTGACTTTGACAGTGCAAAAGCCTACACGGGGGAGTTCCACATCAGCGTGCGTAACAATTTTAATGTTTGTCGACCACACCTAGGGGCTGCTGCCATCTACTGGTGTAAAGTAATTATGACATTGGAGAAATTATATTTGTTTGCTGTGTATTTCAGCTCTCTATTTTGATATACAATACAGTGGGACCTTTTTATAATGTCTCCTTTTCTTTACCCCCCAACAGGTGAGTAACCACAAAACGGCAGGGACCTTGGGAAAGCGGTGTTGGTGGTGAGCACCCTGGAGCATCAATGGCTCTTGCGGTATGCCGCAATGAGACACAAACTCCCGGGGTACAGCTACAAACCAACCACTTTTTTCTTTACCAACAAGGGCAACCCTATCAAGAAGATTGGAAGAGCCATTTCGAAAGCTTGGAAGTACTGGGGGCTAGGAGACGACATTACCACAGGCATGATACGCTCTGCGGTGGTCACCTATGTAAGAAGGACTTGACCACTGTCCAGCAGCGTTTGCAGCAGGTAAAGGCAACTTCACTAACCTGACTCATTTCTTTACTCCCCAGACCTGGGCAACTCACAACGAAGTTAACAAAACTGCAGTTTCGAGACACATGGCGCACAGCCTGAGAACACAGGAGAGCTTCTACGTCCGCGACCAAGCCCCGGCTGACCACCAACGAGCAAGATGCCTCATTGGGAGAGCCTGGAGATTACCGACAGCCTGCCACCCCTGGTCGCTCACTCTGCCTCCACAGAGGACCCCTGTTTAAATGCACTGTCTGATGATCTGTCTGATTGTAATAAAGTGCTTTAGACTCAAAACCTTGGCTGTTTTCATTGGTCACATGTTCCTAGCTATGACCCCTGGGCTTACATTCCCGCACTGGGCTTCTGTCCCAGACATCCATTCCCCCACCCTGACCGCATCCATGGCTGGTGAAAAGGATGGAGCATCTGAAAGCCCAGCATCCGGCTGGGATGCAAGTGCAGTCACACTCCCAAGCCGTTTTCCGACTCTCTGTTGCAGGCATGCAGCTCCAGCTATGGCCCATCAAAAGTGTGACTCTTGTTTAGGGTTATGGGAAAAAATGTTCAGGCCGGGGAATGTGTAAATAAATGACCAGAGTCACATACATAACTTTACATAAACTGAGTCAGAGTTTTATTTCATGACCAGAGGCCCGAGGGTGGGTTTACATGACCAGGGGCACGTCCGTCTTGAAGGCGCGGTAGCCTGTGAGACACCTCAGTCGAGGAGGGCTTAATAGTCAGGTTAAAAGGGGGGTTCTTCCCCCCCACCACTTTATGGAGCCTTGAGATGACCAGAGTCTCGGTCGGGACTTGGTCAATTTTGGTTTGTGTAGATTCATGACCAGAGGCCCGAGGGTGGGTTTACATGACCAGGGGCACGTCCATCTTGAAGGCGCAGTAGCCTGTGAGACACCTCAGTGGAGGAGGGCTTAATAGTCGGGCATTTTCGAGGGGGTGAGGACGCCCCTGGGTGGCCGCAAACTGAGCCTCTTGGTCGGCATGAAGTGGTGGCTGAGTGGACGTCCACCCGATGGACGTGAGCGAGTGGGACTTGGCGGCCGAGCGGGAGTTCCATGAGGTCGGCATGAAGTGGTGGCTGAGTCCCATGGGCTGTAGAAGGGAGCCCTGGAAGTTGTCCCCGGGGCCCTGAAGCCTTGCACTGGGCTGTAGAAGGGAGCCCTAGGCCGTGGAAGTTGTCCCCGGGGCCCTGAAGCCTTGCCCGGGCAAGTTGGAGCTAGAGCCGTGGTACCCATTGAGCTACATGCCCAGAGTCGCCATTGAGCTACATGACCAGAGTCGCCATTGAGCTACATGACCAGAGTCGTCTTTGAGCTACATGACCATAGCTACCTTTGAGTTACATGACCAGAGTCGCCTTTGAGCTACATGACCATAGCTACCTTTGAGTTACATGACCAGAGTCGCCTTTGAGCTACATGACCATAGCTACCTTTGAGTTACATGACCAGAGTCCCCACTGAGTTACATGACCAGAGTCCCCATTGAGTTATATGACCAGAGTCACCTTTCAGTTACATGACCAGAGTCGCTTTTGAGCTACATGACCATAGGCACAACAAATGGAACTTTACCTTCTCCTACCGGCACAAAGTCACTTCTTACGGCCGACCTTGAGTTCCAGGAGGTCGGCATGAAGTAGTGGTTCTCCCTCATAATGCAATACATGGCAGATACACGGGGAGGTACCCCCATATTACTGGGGGCAGGGTATTTCGATCAAAAAAATATTTCTAAGTCAGGATGGATCGTCTAACTAAGGGCACGAGCGACCGATCGAGGACTTGTGGGAGGCTCTGCACCCCGGGCAGGGTCCCCATTCACCCCCGGCAGACTTCCGCGTCCATGGAAGTCTGCCTGTCCACGCCTGGCGCCGGTTCAGGCCGGCCTGGAAGCTCTCTCCTTCAGGCTGAGGACAGGGCTACGCGCCCTTAATGCTGTGGTTCGGTTCTGGCGTTGCTCTGGTCATGTCGACGAAATGGGTTGCCCTCCGGCCGGTTCAGGCCGAGCTGGAGGCTCTCTCCTTAGGGCTGAGGACCGGGCTACGCACCCTTAACGCCGTGGGTCTGTTCTGGCGTGGCTCTGGTCATGTCGACGGAAGTGGGTTGCCCTCCGGCCAGATCAGGCCGGGCTGGAGGCTCTCTCCTTCGGGCTGAGGACCGGGCTACGCGCCCTTAATGCCGTGGGTCAGTTCTGGCGTGGCTCTGGTCATGTCAACGGAAGTGGGTTGCCCTCCAGCCGGTTCAGGCCGGGCTGGAGGCTCTCTCCTTCGGGCTGAGGACCAGGCTACACGCCCTTAATGCCGTGGGTCGGTTCTGGTGTGGCTCTGGTCATGTCGACGGAAGTGGGTTGCCCTCCGGCCGGTTCCTGCGGGGCTGGAGGCTTTCGTTCTCGGCTGGAAATCCGGGGTAAGTGCCCTTAACGCCACCGTTCATCACTTTCATGGCTCTGGTCATTTCTACCTTCTCTGGAAGTCATTTTGTAGCTGTGGTCATGTTGGGAGGAGTTTTTTGGGGAAAATTCCTATCTTTAACATGACATGACCATAATCCCGACTTTTTTGGCTCCGCCAGAATCTAAGTTTTACACAAACTCTGGTCATGCTGCCTATCTCTAACATTGGATGACCATGTCCATGTCGGGGCCGTTTGTGGAAGTCTATCAAGGGCGGAGGAAAAAAAGGTCCTGCGGGGCGGCAGCGACCCCTCTGCCAGAGGACCCGGGCCCTCCCTCCCTTCAGGTTCCCACGTTGTAGGTACAACGGGGGGGCCACGGAGATTTCCGTCGACACGGTTTTTTGATCAAAATGAAACGACTAAGTCAGGATCCGAGGTGGCAGAATGCATGTGAAGAGCAGTTTGAAGCTGGGCTTTGGAGGTTGTTGCTGGGCAGGAGTTGAATGAATCTCCACGTTATTGGCACTTTACCTTCATCTGCTTTCAAGACGGATGTTTCAGAAAAATGCAGGTGTCCCATCCGTTGAGGCAGGGCTTCGAGGCTTTGTGCTGGGCAGGAGTTGACAGAATCGATCTCTCTTTTTGTTCCCTGACTCGGTTTCTCTTGGTGGTGCATGTGGGCCTTGATCAAAAGGAGTGCCTGACCACCCTATCGTGGACTGGGGTGCAGCAGGAGTCCAAGGTTCGGTGAACGGTCGCGCCGACCACGGTGTACATTGAAGCCGGGATGAGGTTCTTTTCTGGGCAAGATGTGCCTGACATGTGTCCATTGAGGGATGGTTCACGGCTCGGTCCACCTACTTGTTCCGACTCGGGAACGAATTCTAGGCTCAGGTCCCGTGTTCTCGTTGCCCCACCGCGGTTGGAGCTGAATTCAAACCGGCAATTGAGGCTTCGTTCTGGGCTGGAGACGGCCGGGTCTGACCGCATTTCTTTGTGGTTAAGTCTCCTACCTCCCCTCTCTTCTCAGGGCGTTCCTGGCTTGTCGCCCTGCCACGGTTGGAGTTTCATTCGGACTGGGAGTTGAGGCTTCGTTCTGGGCTGGGGACGGCCGGGGTCTGACTGCATTTCATTGTGGTTAAGTCTCCGACCTCCCCTTCCTCGTGTATGGGCGTTCCACCTGAGTGAGACCCAGCGCGCGCGCGCTCGAAGGCCAATTTTGCCATTTGTGTCTCTTAGACATTTAACCTCCTCTTTGAAAATTCTCTTGCTGTTATAGTATTGGAAAAAACATTTTGGAATTGGTTTTAGCCCCCTTAGCAATGTTCATTTCTATCTCTCTCTCTCTCTTGGCCTTTCTAACTTCCTTTTTGACTTGTGTTTGCAGTTCCAAGTACTCTTTCTGTGTACTTTGTTTTTGGTCCCTTTTAAAAGCTCTGTAAAGTGCCTTTTTACGCTGAATATTTTTTTAATATTATTTTTTTAATTGATCTATTAAACCATTTTGGCCATTTTGTTTTAGATTTAGATTTGTCTACTTTTGGGATGTAATTGTTTTGCGCCTCTGGTACTACATTTAAAAAAAAACAGCCATCCTTTTTCTGTGGATGTTTTCTCTATTTTACTCCAATCTACTTCTGTTAGTCTCTGTTTCATACCTTCATAGTTTGCTTTTCTAAAATTGTAAACCTTAGCTTTAGTCATTACTTTTGGGGTTTTAAAAAACACTTCAAATGAGACCATGTTGTGGTCTGAGTTTGCCAATGGCTCTCTGACCTCTGTTTTAGTTATTCTGTCTTCATTATTTGAAAAGGCTAAATCAAGGCATGCCTCCCCTCTAGTCGGTGCCTTGACAAATTGCATTAGGAAGCAGTCATTTGTCATATGACCAGAGTCAGAATAGTGCTACTTGACCAGGGTCAGAATTGAGTTACATGACCAGAGTCAGAATTGAGTTCCATGACCAGAGTCAGAATTGAGTTCCATGACCATAGTCACCCTTACGGAAATGTCCCATAGAATCCTATAGTAGTACTATAGGACTCTCTATAGGACTAAAAGGGTTTTAAAGGAATCCTGTAGGATTCTTTAAAAAAAGTATCCTCCTATAGTACTCAAAAGTGTCTCCCTATAGTACCTCAATAGGACTCCTCTATAGTATGCAAAAGAATCTACCTTTAGAATAATACTATGACTCTGTTTAGGACTGAAAATGTAAAAATGACTTTTACAGTATATGCTAGGTTTATAGATTGAATAAAGCAAAATACTTAACTTTTTGTTTAATAAACCTATTTATTTAATTACCAGATACTGAAAATAGCACATTAGTAGGAACAAAATAATGTATAATAAATTTAAGCATAACTGTTTGTTCAACTGGGGACCGTGGTCAACAGCACGAAATTCTAAGTTCCTGTGTAGAGGGGATGAGAAAGGAAAAAAAAATGTAAAACCTTAAACCTGTCGTAGACACGTCTTAATTTCTCAAAGTAGCCTAATATGTATTGGTAAATGTACCCTATGCCTTTCTTACCATTGAAAATCCTAGCGACTGCATCCCACGGAACAAGGCGTGTATTAAAACTATCTGGGAGCAACAGGTGCAACTTGCCGGGAAGACAAAACTAAGGACACTGTCATGGGTGACACAACAGTTGAGACATTTGTTAGGTCACTGAATCAGTCCAAGCTGCGCAAAGGGCGGTATTAAACATTTCTTGTCTGTCAGCCAATTAAAAGAAAAAGCTGAATTCATGCAGACTTCCTGCTATCTCTCGTGTGCTAAGCGAGAGCTCTACCATTTGAGCTAATTACCTTTGAAAGAGTTGGGTTATTCTCACAAGTACTCTTCGATTACCTTTTTTAACATGCTGCTAAGTGATTACTCGTTTGAACATTACTAATGCTAAATGTGTCGCCAACAAATCGATTCATCTCGAATGCTGCTATTATTCAATGCAATGAGTGGTCCATTGATACTTGCTTGAATGCTGCCATTACTTAACCTGTTGATAATGAAGTAGTGATATGTACATATAATGCTGCTTTTGCTTAACACCTGGCTTCAAGACTATTTCTTATGTATAGCGCTACCCCTCCGCCTCTTCTGTCCTGTCTGTCTTTCCTATACAGTGTGTACCCACTAATATTATATTCGTCTCCATCACTCTCAGACAACCAAGTTTCTGTAACACCTATCACATCGTAGTTACTTGTTAGTGCAGTAGCTTCAAGTTCTAACATTTTGTTTCTGAGACTTCTAGCATTAAGATAAATACATTTAATAGCGGTCTTACCTGAGTTGTTGCCCTTGTTTTGATGTGGTCTCCCTTTTTAGTTTAAATGCTTCTGAACCTTTCTCCGAGTAAATTGGTTCCCTCTTTGTTTAAGTGCAGTGCGTCCCACCTAAATAGATAGTCCTTGTTATAGAATGTGCTCCAATGTTCAAGAAAGATGAAAACTTCTATGTGCACCACGATTTCAGCCATGCCTTTGTTCCAAATGAGCTACTCTCAATTACTTAATTGAACTAATAACGTGATTTCATTATTTTAAACAACTGGAGATTTCATGTTAAATATAAAGTAATATATGAGAGCCGCTCGGTTGGAAAAAAAAAACAGCAGGACAGTGGGTCCCCAGGACAAGGGTAAATGACCACTGCTTTAAAACACAGCAGTCAATGTCGTGAAACATAGTTTGTAATGATTTGTTCAACTAAGCAGAAAAGGGGCCAAATATACAGTGCGTAATTTAAAAAACAAAAAGTGTGATTGTGCAAAACCGCTGAAGTCTTGGAAAAAAAAATGACGGCTGAAGTTTACCTGTTGTAAAGGAGCATGGCTGTATCTGTTCTATGTGCCGACTCAGGGGAGCTCCTTGTTTTGTCAGTGGATCTCATTCCACAGTGCTGCAAACCCTTCATTGCAAGACACGCTCCTCTTATGGGTGGCAGTGTGGAGTAGTGGTTAGGGCTCTGGGCTTTTGACCAGAGGGTTGTGGGTTCAATCCCCAGTGGGAGCACTGCTGTTGTACCCTTGAGCAAGGTACTTTACCTAGATTGCTCCAGTAAAAAAAAAACAACTGTATAAATGGGTAATTGTATGTAAATTGTAACAATGGTAAGTCGCCCTGGATAAGGGCGTCTGCTAAGAAATAAATAATAATAATAATAATAATGGACGACTGGCCCGCATGACTGCATACACACCTCCGCAGAGACTGGAGCCTTAATCCAGCGCCTTAGATCGCTCGGCCACGCTACCTTGTACTGATGTCTTCTCCTCCTGACTTGTTTTCTGCGGCGCTCCAGTAGCTCTCAAGACCTGAGTGAACAGCTGTTGATTTGCGCAATGAAGTCTGAAAAGCAAACCGGACCACGGCGGTGACAACGCCGTATCGTTTTATTTAAGTAGGCTACAGCATGCGAGGGAGGTTACATGGTGAAATGGTTAGCTCTCTGGACTCTGAATCCAGCGATCCGAGTACAAATCTCGATGGAACCTGCTGCTTTTAAGTAATATGCCAGTTTTTTTCAAGAAACAAAACAAAACAAAAAAACCACCAACCCTTAGGCACAACGTCAAGCATAAGTACTAGATTACTTCTTTTGAGTGGATTTGACAACTTTTGCAATCATCTTCAAACTGTGCTGGTAGATACAAATTTTTCTTTTGATATTTCATGGAAAGAAATTACAACTCAAGCAAAGATCTTTTCATTCATGTATTCTCAGAAGACTATTACTTTTCAGCAAGAAATAATTCAAGCCTCCCTTTGTGATCGTAAATGTGTCAGATCAATTGAATTAATGTGATCCATAATGACACAGGTGAGGTGTGATCAGCAATTTGCGGTTGTTACAACTTCACAGACAGTAATTCCCGCGTGCAAAAAATGTAATCTAAGTTTTCAAAAGGTCGAAATTTGCATTTATCTCCATTGCTTGTTTCAGTAAGTAAACACATCAATAAATATACAACTAAAACAATATTTGGAGAATGCGAGCATCCATCAGCGAGAGCTCTACTTTTTTTTCAGAGCAACTTCATTTTTGTCCATAGTTCATTTTCAACAATGTTTTTTTTCCCCTGGACTGCTTCCAGCGAACGAACGAAGGCGACCTAGTGGTATCCTGTAATAAAATGTAGACTGTAATGCAGTCACCAGATATTAAGAGAGAAAGCAAAAATCAAAGAGAACTTGCAGGCCTCAGCTGTTTGGTAGGTGTGCTAAATGAGCCCTTTGTCGGCAAGAAGATAGTGGTATAGAAAGAGCTCACATTACAAACAAAGCAAAAGCTGTTCGCCCCTACATGGGGCTCAAACCCAAGACCCTGAGATTAAGAGTCTAATGCTCTACTGACTGAGTTAGCAGGGCTGGGAAGAAACTGCCTTTAAATTACTTTTCAGTGTTTGACTAGAAGTCAAACACGTTATCTATTGCGCCACAGAGCCTCCCTTGGACAGCTTGCGCCCCGCAAGCTACCCTAAAATATGTCTTAGCACCCTGTGGCAATGTGCCCCGCCCCTGTGTGCATATTATGTGTTGTATGTTGCGTGTGTTAATGTTGGTGTATAGATTGGTACACGGGATATAAACGGGTCTGTGTTTCACGTGTGATTTAAAAAGTGTAGATTTGTATTTAGGCACGAGGAGAGCACAAATCACTTCACGTGCTGGTTAAATGTAATATGTGAGCGGGGTTTGCACAGGATTAATTCACGTGCTGGGATTCAAGTGAATAATTAATTAGTAATTGAATCCCAGCACAAACAGTATATATAGACACATTTTCAGTCACTCGGGGTTAGGTGTTCAGAGAGTGGAGAACGGGTGAGAGAGAAGGAGTAAAATTGTAATTATAAATATAATAAGTGTTTTGTTTGTACTCACCGTGTGTGTTCGTCTGTTGTGCACTGTCTAGTCCGTTTTGTTTGTCTCTTTATTTTGGCGCAAGTGCCGTGTCCTGTTTTGTATTCCGTTGTTTAAACCTTTTATTTTGTTATTAAACGCTGAGTGCAGCCATTGCACTCAGCTCATCACAACCCCTCTCTGTGTTTGAATTCCTGCATCTGGTCTGACGCCACCCACTCCGGCCGTCTTTGTGACACGTGGTGTCTTCGTGGGATAGCCGCGCCTCCAAGCGTCAGACCAGGAGGGGTTTTGTTTAAAAAAAAAATAATAATAATATTATGGCAGAAGACGCCATCAAACTGCGGGGCTGGTTCCTGGAGAATGCTGGGCTGGAGGCCCAGTCTCTGCCCATAATCGTCCGGGTCCTGTGGATGATGGACTGTGAGAGATGGGAGGCATATCAGGAGGAACACACCCCAAACACCTTGGAGGAAGGGGTGGAGTTTCTCCTCAGCTACCTGGAGGAACGATAAAGGAACAGCAGCCCAGGTAGCAGGCCCACCAGCAGAGGGTGAATGCCTGCTGTCCCCATCTCCACCAGCAGAGGGTGAGTACCTGCTGTCCCCATCTCCACCAGCAGAGGGTGAATGCCTGCTGGTTTTGCCTCCACAGCCTGAGTGGGAGGAGCCCAACGCCCACGCCTGGAGTGGGAGGAGCCCGAACGCCCCACGCCTGAGTGGGAGGAGCCCAACGTCCCACGCCTGAGTGGGAGGAGCCCGAACGCCCCACGCCTGAGTGGGAGGAGCCCTAACGCCCCACGCCTGAGTGGGAGGAGCCCGAACGTCCCACGCCTGGAGTGGGGGGAGCCCTGAGCGCCCACAGCCCAAGAGGGAGGAGTCGGTGCGCCTACAGCCCAAAAGGGAGGAGTCGGTGCGTCCCACAGCCCAAGAGGGGGGGAGTCAAAAAAGGCCCACAGCCCAAAAGGGAGGAGTCGGTGCGTCCCACAGCCCAAAAGGGAGGAGTCGGGGCGCCCACAGCCCAAAAGGGAGGAGAGTCGGTAAAGGCCCACAGCCCAAAAGGGAGGAGTCGGGTGCTGCCCAGAGTCCGGGGAGGCAAGTCGGGCTTCCACAGCCCTGGGACCCAAGCCACCAGCAGAGGGAGAATGCCTGCTGGTTCAGCCCCAAGAGCCGAAAGGGAGGAGTTACAGGCTCAACCCCTGAAAATTTTTTTGGGGAGAGGGGCAGGAGGCTGGTGTCCCCAGCAGCCTCTATTCAGGCTGATGAGGGCAGCACGGCGCACACCAGCCCAGCCGCCACAGCAGAGGGAGCCAGCACTGCCACAGCCTCCCTCTGAGTGGCCAGCATCAGCCCCATGGCCTCCGCCACCACCACCGCTTCCTCCACTAGGAGCAGAGGAGCAGGAGCTGCCTCTGCCTCCGCCACCTCCACCAGCAGAGGGTGAATACCTGCTGGTTCCACCTCCACCGCAGTGGGGACTGCTTGCCCTCCCACCTCCACCAGCAGAGGGTGAATACCTGCTGTTTCCACCTCCACCGCAGTGGGAGGACTGCTTGCCCCTCCCACCTCCACCAGCAGAGGTGAATACCTGCTGGTTCCACCTCCACCGCAGTGGGAGGACTGCTTGCCCCTCCCACCTCCACCAGCAGAGGGTGAATACCTGCTGGTCCCACCTCCACCAGCAGAGGGTGAATACCTGCTGGTTCCACCACCGCCAGGAGCAGAGGAGCTGAGCTGCCTCTGCCTCCACCACCGCCAGGAGCAGAGGAGCTGGAGCTGCCTCTGCCTCCGCCACCGCCGAGCAGAGGAGCAGGTACTGCTGCCCGCACCTCCGCAGGGAGGGCACGGTGGCCGGAGCCCCAGAAAGGGGAGCTGCCGCCACGAAGAAGGGGAGGAGGTCTGGAGACCACCAACCCCAGCAGCAGTTTCGCTGCCGGAGATCGTGGGGAGGTCAGGAGACCTGCTCCCACTGCAGCAGTTTCGCTGCCGGAGATCGTGGGGAGGTCTGGAGACCTGCTCCCCACTGCAGCAGTTTCGCTGCCGGAGATCGTGGGGAGGTCCGAGACCTGCTCCCACTGCAGCAGTTTCGCTGCGAGATCGGGGGGGAGGTCCGGAGACCTGCTCCCACTGCAGCAGTTTCGCTGCCGGAGATCGTGGGGAGGTCCGAGACCTGCTCCCACTGCAGCAGTTTCGCTGCCGGAGATCGTGGGGAGGTCCGGACACCTGCTCCCACTGCAGCACTTGTGCTGCAGAAGAGACTGTGGCCGGAGCCCCGGAAGAGGAGCTGCCGGGCCACGAAGAAGAGGGGAGGTCATCAGACCATCCCCAAGCAGCCTTTCCGCTGCCAGGACTGCCCCGCTGAAGGAGTCAGTCTGGGAGCTGTCGGCATGTCTGCTGACAGCATGGCCAGTAGCAACCTGGCTACTGGCAACATTGCCACCTGTGGGCCCCTGAAGCCTCCCCTTCCCAGCCCGAGACTTTGGCCTGGACTGCTGGATTTTAAGGGGAGGTGGCCGTTGAGGCCATGTGCTTTGCACAGGGGGTATATGTGGCAATGTGCCCCGCCCTGTGTGCATATTATGTGTTGTATGTTGCGTGTGTTAATGTTGGTGTATAGATTGGTACACGGGATATAAACGGGTCTGTGTTTCACGTGTGATTTAAAAAGTGTAGATTTGTATTTAGGCACGAGGAGAGCACAAATCACTTCACGTGCTGGTTAAATGTAATATGTGAGCACGGGGTTGCACAGAATTAATTCACGTGCTGGGATTCAAGTGAATAATTAATTAGTAATTGAATCCCAGCACAAACAGTATATATAGACACATTTTCAGTCACTCGGGGTTAGGTGTTCAGAGAGTGGAGAACGGGTGAGAGAGAAGGAGTAAAATTGTAATTATAAATATAATAAGTGTTTTGTTTGTACTCACCGTGTGTTCGCCTGTTGTGCACTGTCTAGTCCGTTTGTTTGTCTCTTTATTTTGGCGCAAGTGCCGTGTCCTGTTTTGTATTCCGTTGTTTAAACCTTTTATTTTGTTATTAAACGCTGAGTGCAGCCATTGCACTCAGCTCATCACAACCCCTCTCTGTGTTTGAATTCCTGCATCTGGTCTGACGCCACCCACTCCGGCCGTCTTTGTGACACACCCCCATAGCCATGCTTCCCAGCGCAAAGATTACACTTTTTATTTTATTGTATTAAATTGATTAAGTTGCACTATGCACACATGCACATTCATAAAACATAATATATGTGCACTCTTTTATTGTAACACTCAACGGAAATGCGCAAGGCAAAATATAAATCAAACTCACTCTTGGTTTATTTATTTGAAGCACCGCTTCGACAAATGTTGAACAAAAGAGAAACCTTGAAGAGGATGGTTTCGATCCATCGACCTCTGGGTTATGGGCCCACCACGCTTCTGCTGCGCCACTCTGCTACTACCTGACAGTGGAGCGCTCTGCAGTCAGTAGAGCATCAGACTTTTAATCTAAAGGTCCAGGGTTCAAGTCCCTGTTCGGGCGGTGTTCTTTTTAGCACTATGAATCCATGTAGCACAAACAAATGGCAATTTACGCAATGTTTTTGACTATTTTCGTGACCGGTTCCCCCACCCCAGTGATAAAACGTAAACCAAACGTAACGTTGGGATGTATTGCATTTGTACAGATAATTTAAAAAAAACTGCTGATGTTTAACAGACAGATAAAGTTAAAGCAGTGGCGTTGGTGGTATAGTGGTGAGCATAGCTGCCTTCCAAGCAGTTTACTCTCAAAAGCATGTGTTAGTTATTCACTTAATCCGTTAATATATTAGCAGCAATTGTAAAACCAGCATATACTATAGCTAGGATAATAAGTAATAGTGGCAGGATAATTGTAGCATATTAATAAATAGTATACATAGCATAAACTAATAAACAACATTTTAATATTACAATATATATATGGGGTGCAAATAAAAATGTCAATTAATATGCATAATACATGTTAACAAGCGGCTCTCACAACCCATCAACCCATGATATTATTATTTGTTTATTTAGCAGACGCCTTTATCCTAGGTGACTTACAGAGACCAGGGTGTGTGAACTATGTGTAACCCCTACTCATTAATATGACTATATCAGTAAACAGGGTTCACTTAAATACGTAAGCCTTGCTTGGGGTCGATCATATAACTGGCTGAGTTATATATATATTAATCTACTGGCTAAACAAGGTGTAGCAAACTGGGGCTATTCTACTCTAAAATTCCCCTTTAAGTATAAGCTGCTGTCAAGTCAGGTTGGTGGCTACTTTACAGGTTGTCTATCATGCAGTACTCCTGGGCCTGGCTCCACCCATTCAGATGCTCTGCGTTGTGGTCAGTTCAATGGCTCTTTATTTATTGTCGGCAGTATCCAGCTCTGTGTTTACAGGATGCTGGAGACACCCGCCCAAGGCTTCTAAGAAATTAAAGGGAAAAATACCCCTAGAGTCTACGAGAGCGAGGGAGGAAGATGACTCAACGTTGGACAACACGGTTAACGGCTTAGGAACGGAAACGGATAGGAGTAGTTCATGATCTGCAGTTAGCAAAGACATGGAACTTCAGGTGTGTGTCTGCGGCTGGAGCAAGGCAACAACGGTCAGGGGTTTGAAGATTCATCAAGGGAGAATGAAATTTTTATTTTTTTTATTATTATTTATTTTCTTAGCAGAATGAAATGCTTGAGGGAGAAGGGACAAGGGCCTCTTACAAAGTCAGTCAAGTCAGTCGAATGAAATCCAGCGACAGGAAGCAAACCTCAGTTCGCAGGATATCAGCACCCCTGTCATAGACGTGAGGAGGACTTGCATGGACACAGTTAGCGATGAACCTAATGATCCTTGTGAACCCGGTCAGACAAACCAGCATAAGAGAGAAAAAAGAACCTCAACGGCACAAACCTGGAGTTAAATGGCCAAGAGCTTGGAGAAAACTGCATGGGACACAGTAAACACAGATCTCTGCTTTGCATTGGAAAGGTTAAGTGGAACAGTTGAAAAGAAACTGGATAAATTTGGGGACATCATACGCATATGGAAGCAAGAGGTTTGGAGTTGAAAAAAAGGAAGGAAAAGTACAAACTATTGCTGGAAAGTCTAGACGGCAGCAGGAGATTGAACGCTTTAGTTAGAGAAAGGAGACAGCTGAGGAAGCAATGGAGAAGAGCAGAACAAAGTCAGAAGGAGGGGCTCAATCTCTTACAAAGGGTCATAAAAGATAAGCTTGCAACATTGCGCAGAGCTGAGCGCCTACGAAACGCTACAAAAGAAGGAGCATGCGAGAACTAACTTTTATAAAGACCCATTCAAATTTGTAAAGAAGTTATTCACCAGTGAGAAGAATGGCACACTAAAAAAAACATCTAAGTTTGAGCTGGAGAGATATTTGGAGGAAACACATACAGATTCAAAAAAGGCAGGAGCCTATGTCAATTCCGTCAGACATCCCACCTATCAATCCACCAGAATACCAAATGGAGGACTGTGCACCTAAGTGGAAAGAAGTAGAGCAAGCTGTGAAAAAGCAAGGGCTTCATCATCTCCAGGGCCTAATGGAGTTCCGTACAGAGTGTACAAGAGTGCTTCAGGAGTTCTACGAATCCTGTGGAAATTGATGAAAGTGGCATGGGAAAAACAGGTTGTACCATGTCTTGGGAAAATTACTCTTTGCTTTCTGTTTAAACTCTTATGTCTGAGGTGCCAATACGATAAGCAGAAAAAGAGTTATCAAGTAATATGTGTTTTGACTTTAAAAAGTATTATAAATATTATATAGAAATAAAATGTAAAGATGTGTTTGTGGTTTCAGCTGACTAGACTTGGGGGAGCTTGCATATTCAGCTGATGTTGCATCAGCCATGTAAGGACCAATCAGTATGTTTGTAAAGGACCAACGTCCCATAGCAACTGACTCAACAAACCAGTAACCAATAGAAGAAGTTGGTAAACAGGACACAAGATAAACCACAAGTCTAGTCTGACTGACTACAGGTGTTGAGACAGCCTGCTTGCATGTAGGACGAAGTTGTTTTTGTTGTATATGATTGGTCTCCTCTTGATCTTCCAAGCTGTTGCTACCTGACATATATTGAGTTAAGCT
Organism: Huso huso; assembly: GCA_036884735.1. Lineage (NCBI taxonomy): Eukaryota > Metazoa > Chordata > Actinopteri > Acipenseriformes > Acipenseridae > Huso > Huso huso. Next base: position 865,896 of record CM072694.1, on the reverse strand, counting down.
TCTGTGATTGGCTCGCAATAACTGTAGGTTGCGAGGTATATATTACGTTTACTGGCTCTGCGCAGTCGGAACTCTGCTCGATGTTTGTCTGTCACCACGTGTGCTGAGAGCGTTCTCTAGTTTGCAAACTATTAAACTCATTTACTCAACTTGTCTCTACTCTACTGAGTCTCTGTTCCGGGGTCAATAAAAACGTAAAACTTCCACGACAACCAAGAGCATGGCGCCGAGCAGGTGGAGTCTTTATACCTAAAGAAAAAGATTCTACAAGCATCAGTCAGTTTCGCCCTATTTCCCTGTTAAACGTAGAAGGCAAGATTTTCTTCAGCATTATTGCTCAGAGATTGTCAACTTACCTATTAAAGAACTGCTTCATTGACACTTCAATACAAAAAGCGGGCATTCCAGGTTTCCCAGGATGCTTAGAACACATCAATGTGATCTGGCAACAAATTCAATCCGCTAAAAAGGAGAGGAAGGAGCTCCATGTGACATTTCTGGATTTGGCTAATGCATATGGTTCAGTGCCACATGAACTTCTTTGGGCAGCATTTGATTTTTTCAGTGTACCGATGACAATAATAAATTTAGTGAAAGCCTACTTTGAGATTTGTAATTTAGTTTTTTTCAACTTCAGAATTCAGCACTATGTGGCAATGCCTAGAAGTTGAATAATGGCAGGATGCACCATTTCTCCATTGGCTTTTACCATGGCAATGGAAGTAATCATTAGGGCATCAAAATGGGTAGTGGGAGGAGAGCACTTGGCTTCTGGAATGCGACTACCACCAATTCGAGCATACATGGATGACATGACAACCATGACTACAACAGTAGCCTGCACTAATCGGTTATTGGGCAAATTAACCAATAACATTGAATGGGCACGAATGCAATTCAAGCCCACTAAATCAAGGAGCATCTCTATAATTAAAGGTGAAGTAGTAGATAAAATGTTCATTAATGGTGAGGCATTACCAACAGTGTCTGAGAAGCCAGTGAAGAGTCTTGGGAGATGGTACGACAGGGATCTAAAGGACACAGTTCGTGTGGGAGAAGTTAGACAACAAGCAGTGGAAGGGTTGAAGAGCATAGACAGCAGTGCTTTACCAGGCAAACTAAAACTCTGGTGCTTTCAGTTTAGTCTACTGCCGAGGTTGCTGTGGCCACTGACTGTGTATGAGGTTTCTTTGACAACAGTAGAGAAGCTGGAAGCTTTAATCAGTTCACACATCAGGAAATGGTTGGGAGTTCCATGCTGCCTCAGCAGAGTGGGACTTTATGGTAAAGGAATACTGCAGCTACCTGTCTCCGCTCTAACCGAGGAGTTTAAGTGCGCCAAGGTCCGACTGCAAATGACATTAGTAGAGTCACGCGACAAATGCATAAGGGAGGCAGCACCTGTGTTGAAAACTGGAAGAAAGTGGACGGTAAAGAAAGCTGTGGAGGATGCAAAGGCTGCCCTTCGAATTGGTGATATCATGGGGCAAGTTCAGCATGGAAGAGGGGGTCTTGGTCTCAGTTCAGCTCCTCCTACATGGCACAAGGCAGCCCCAGCTCAACGGAGGAAGCTGGTAGTCAACGAGGTGCAAAAGCAGGAGGAGAGGATGAGGTGTATAAAGGCCATTTCCCAGGCCAAGCAGGGAGAATGGATGAGATGGGAGAGTGTGGAACAACGCAAGAATGGCTGGCAAGACCTATGGTCAATGGAACAGAGCAGGATCAGTTTCCTTATAAGGTCAACATATGATGTTCTCCCATCACCACAGAACCTAAACCTCTGGGTAGGAGATGATCCCTCATGTCCTTTGTGTTCATCACCTGCAACATTAAGGCACATTTTGACAGGATGTAAGGTGGCTCTTAGCCAAGGACAGTTTACTTGGCGCCATGACCAGGTGCTGCGATGTTTGGCCTTAGCATTGGAATACAAGCGTAACATGACCAACAAATTGCCACCTGTTCCATCAAAAAACATTACACAAAAAGACAACATTCCTCCGCCCAGGAGAGCAACCACCAAGAAAAGGTGTTAAAAAACCAATCCTCCCCAGGACAACTGGAAGCTGCTAGAGACTGGAAAATGCTGGCAGATGTTGGTCAACAGCTTATTTTTCCACCTGAGATTGCCACCACTAACCTTCGACCAGATATTGTCTTGTGGTCTGGATCAGCATGCCTTGTTCACCTGGTAGAGTTAACAGTGTCATGGGAGGATGCTGTAGATGAGGCGTATGAGAGGAAGAAACTGCGGTATGCTCAACTAGCCACTGAAGCGGAACAGCGAGGATGGAGAGTCCGGGTTTACCCAGTGGAAGTGGGTTGTCGAGATTTGTGGCACTCTACAACCCAGTTTCTCAGAGACGCGTCGGATTCAGTGGCCAAGAGTTGCGTCGCACAGTGAAGATCTTATCTGAAGCAGCAGAGAGGAGCAGCAACTGGCTGTGGTTGAGACGGAAAGATTCTGGCTGGGGATCTCAAGCACAATAGAAAGAAAGAAACGCTGATGTACAGGTAAGTAAGCTGGGCTGAGTTGAGTGGGGGATGGAGGGGGGTGATGCTGGGACGCCAGAATCACCGTCGAGCCCTCTTGAGGTGTCGTGGGCTAGTCGACGAAACACTGAGGATGGAAGGTGCCCACTTGAAGACCCCAGAGATGTACCCTACTTCGTTCAATCCAGACGGTTGTCATGCTGATGCGCTGGGGAGACCGCACCATGGTTGATTCCCGGAGCCAGCATTGCAGCTGTTGTGTGTGCTGATGCGCTAGGGAGGCAAAATAAGCTGATCCCTGGAGCCAGCATTACACTTCAGCCATCAACACCAGACAGAAGGATATCTACATCATCATATGGAAGGAAGTGCAAATGGATGGAGACACATATGGATCACATTAGTTTACTGTCAAGCTACGTCTTAGTTGGTGCTTATCTTGGCGAGAGCCGAGTTCAGATCAGCATGAAGTTTTAACATCTACTCTCATGTAATGGAAATCATGTCCTCCTGCAATTAAAACACATCAGGAGGGACGTTTAACAGGGCTTCTCATAATAGCACAGTACAGGAAAACGTAGCACGTAGCTTCTACATTAACATTCTCGCGAGATCCCCTAAGTGAGATCTCGTTGTCCATGCACTTTACTTTCACTTTTAACACGCAGAAACGAAAAGCATAAAGTGAAATACAAGCTCTCTGCTAGACTATTGTACAGAATTTCAAGCAATATTAACAAATAAATCATTGTTATGCCCTCTTACTCAAGGAACATGTCACAAATTACGTTTTCTTTGTTTACAATTTGGTCTGCGAGTCCACGTGCGTCCGCCATTATCCCGAACACATATTTCAATCGCAGCCACAAATGCGATATGACACATTATAACAATATCCCCATCCCCAAAACACCTCAGTATGCCTTCGCTATATTAAATTACGTTCTCACCTGCAATTAAAAAACATCAGGAGGGACATTTAACAGGGCTTCTCATAAATGCACAGTACAGGAAAACACTGCACGTAGCTTCTACATTAACATTCTCGCGAGATCCCCTATGTGAGATCTCGCACCCTCCAGCTAGCTACGGGGTCGTAAAGAAAACCAGACCTGGTAACTATTAATACAGCATTAAACTATGCTGCCTACAACGAAGGTCCTGTACTGCTTCCCCACATGTCAGCATCCATATATTTAACTTAAGCTACCCTTGTTACATATGCATCAGCTGCAGAGTCACTTACAACTACGTCTCACCCGAAAGACGGAGCACAAGGAGGTTAAGTGACTTGCTGAGGGTCACACAATGAGTCAGTGTGCTGAGGTGGGATTTAAAATGGGGACCGCCTGGTTACAAACCCTTTCTTTAATCACTGGACCACACAGGCTCCTGTTACAAAAGGTAAGTAGCAATACACCGTTAGCAGTGTTGTAAACAACAGCAGTATTCAAAGAGTATCAATAACTCGTTAGCAACATGTTCAAATAATAGCAGCACTCAAGGTGTATTGTTAGCTCATTAGCATATTGTGTTACCATATTTTGTTACCAAAAAACAGCCCAAAAATACGCAATAGCAGCAATCAAGGTAAGTATCACTACTTCGTAATAAGTAGGAGAGTGGGAGAGGGGAGGGATAAGCCATGCACACCACATAGACACAATGTAATGTTAATGCAAGTCATATTTTGTTACCAAAAAAGCGCGTCATGGGTCGCCAGCGAAACATTCGACACTTTGAGCAGCAGGAGGACGGGCCATGCACCCCAGGATATTGCCGTCGGTTCCATGTTGTACATATCTTTCTCATGGTGTAATTTTGAATCCAGCGATCTGAGTTCAAATCTCAGTGGAACCATGCTTTTAAGCTATCAGTTTGGCACCAAAAACATAACTATATGGATAGGTTTTCTTTTAAACCAACACATGCTTTCAATTCCTACAACAGACCCCCCAAACACGACTCTGGTGGGACTCAAACCCACAACCTTTGAATCACCTCTTAGTGTTTGACTAGAAGTCCAACGTTATCCATTGCACCACAGAGCTCCCCACGGGAAGGTATCACGCTAGTTCTGCCTGGTCCTACAAATTGACTAGTAGTTTCACTTGACAGTTTATTTTGCTGACATGGATTTCAGGCGTGTCGTGCAATCCACCGGTCAGCTTCCCTGGTGGTCTAGTGTTTTGGAATTGGCCGCTCTCACCACCGCGGCCCAGGTTCAATTCCGGGTCAGGGAACACTTCTGTTTGTATTCTGTTGAAGGGTGTTCTGTATGCTTTGCTTTCTCCACTCTGGCTGCAAAGGCCTATGCTGTTGACACAAGATGGCCATTTTAATCCGTCTTGCTCAAGTAAACACTTTCTTGTTGATTTATATCTAAATTCAATTTGAATATATTCAGGATATCATATATACACATTTCAAAAACAATGACCATTTTTCAACGAAGATAAATCTTTTTTTTCTCGACTGCTTCCAGCGACCCCACTTGAACCATAAGTTTGTTTTTACAAAAGAGGCAGAGCAATGAAAGAACCCTGATAGCTCAGTCAGTACAGCATCAGACTTTTAATCTGAGGGTCCAGGGTTCATGTCCCTGTTTGGACAGTGTTTATTTTAGAACTATGTATTCATATTAAATGAATCTATGACAATTTACACACCATTTTTGACTATTTGCATGTTCGATCCCCCACCCCCAGTGATAAAATGCAAAATAAACGCAACGTTGCAATGTTGCATTTCTAGACCATTACAAATTGTTGGTTTGTAATTGTTGGTATTTATTTTTCCAGTTACAAGGCACAAGTGGCCGGTTAGCTCAGCTGGTTAGAGTGTGGTGCTAATAACACCAAGGTCGCAGGTTAAATCCTTGTACTGGCCAGAGCTTTGGTGAAGGAACCATGGTGTGTTCTACTTTTTTTCTTGTAAGCGTACTGTCAAACCTTTCATCTTTCACATTCCTCTAGGTGCTGTTTTAATGCTCACCATAGCTGTTGTGTTAAAATCTTGTCAGCCCAGCCAACACACAGAAATCCATCCATCCATCCATCCATTATCATTAACCACTTAATCCTTTACAGGGTCGCGGTGAGCCAGAGCCTAACCCAGCATACACAGGGCGCAAAGCGAGACTACACCCTGGACGGGACGCCAGTCCATCGCAGGGCACACAGAAATCCAGCCACGTTGAAATAATGTGCATGAGCATTGGTTGTTCAGTGGTAGAATTCTCGCCTGCCACCCGGAGGCCAGTCTTGAATAGGTGTAACAGAGAATCCAGCTGCAGAAGCCTGTTTTCAGGTTTTTTTTTTTGTCCCTGGGCATTACACATCATTAGCACTCGGAGACTGGAATAAACACGCCTTTACTGTTAACTATTTAACTTTTTGCTGCACAACATTATTATTATTATTATTATTATTATTATTATTATTATTATTATTATTTATTTATTTATTTATTTATTTATTTATTTATTTATTTATTTCTTAGCAGACGCCCTTATCCATTATATTTCTGTTACTTAGCTTATCTTGTGTATATACTGTATATAACAATTTACAGTATTATCATAAGTTTAACCCATATGATAATAATAATAACAGTAATACTGGAAGCACTGCAGAGACTGTCATAACTCAGCACACTTAAAGACTATAATACGTAAATATAATGATCCAGAAATCATTAGGATATTTTTCTATGCAAATCAAGCTATTTACAGTATAAAACATTAAACAAAATACATAAAATATAAAAAGCAACAACATAATGCATTATATATACAGACGTGCTCAAATTTGTTGGTACCCCTCCACAAAAAATGAAGAATGCACAATTTTCTCTGAAATAACTTGAAACTGACAAAAGTAATTGGCATCCACCATTGTTTATTCCATATTTAATAGAAATCAGACTTTGCTTTTGATTTTTATTCAACATAATATTGTAAATAAGAAAACAAATGAAAATGGCATGGACAAAAAATGATGGGACCGCTAACCTAATATTTTGTTGCACAACCTTTAGAGGCAATCACTGCAATCAAACGTTTTCTGTAGCTCTCAATGAGACTTCTGCACCTGTTAACAGGTAGTTTGGCCCACTCTTCCTGAGCAAACTGCTCCAGCTGTCTCAGGTTTTGATGGGTGCCTTCTCCAGGCTGCAAGTTTCAGCTCTTTCCATAGATGTTCGATAGGATTCAGATCAGGACTCATAGAAGGCCACTTCAGAATAGTCGAATGTTTTGTTCTTATCCATTCTTGGGTGCTTTTAGCTGTGTGTTTTGGGTCATTATCCTGTTGGAGGACCCATGACCTGCGACTGAGACAGAGCTTTCTGACACTGGGCAGTACGTTTCGCTCCAGAATGCCTTGATAGTCTTGAGATTTCATTGTGCCCTGCACAGATTCAAGGCACCCTGTGCCAGGCGCAGCAAAGCAGCCCCAAAACATAACCGAGCCTCCTCCATGTTTCACTGTAGGTATGGTGTTCTTTTTCTTTGAAAGCTTCATTTTTTTGTCTGTGAACATAGAGCTGATGTGACTTGCCAAAAAAGCTCCAGTTTTGACTCATCTGTTCAAAGAACATTCTCCCAGAAGGATTGTGGCTTGTCAATATGCATTTTAGCAAATTCCAGTCTGGCTTTTTATGTTTTTCTGTCAAAAGTGGAGTCCTCCTGGGTCTTCTTCCATGGCGCCCACTTTCGCTCAAAAAGCGATGGATGGTGCGATCAGAAACTGACGTACCTTCACCTTGGAGTTCAGCTTGTATCTCTTTGGCAGTTATCCTTGGTTCTTTTTCTACCATTCGCACTATCCTTCTGTTCAATCTGGGGTCGATTTTCCTCTTCGCGGCCTACAGGAGGTTGGCTACAGTTCCATGGACCTTAAACTTTTAATAATATTTGCAATTGTTGTCACAGGAACATCAAGCTGCTTGAGATGGTCTTGTAGCCTTTACCTTTACCATGCTTGTCTATTATTTTCTTTCTGATCTCCTCAGACAACTCTCTCCTTTGCTTTCTCTGGTCCATGTTCAGTGTGGTGCACACAATGATACCAAACAGCACAGTGACTACTTTTTCTCCATTTAAATAGGCTGAATAACTGATTACAAGATTGGAGACATGTGTGATACTAATTAAAGAAACTAATTAGTTTGAAATATCACTATAATCCAATTATTTATTATCTTTTCTAAGGGTACCAACAAATGTGTCCAGGCCATTTTAGAATATCTTTGTAGAATAAGCAATAATTCATCTCTTTTCACAGCTTCTTTGCTTTATTCTATGACATACCAAAGGCATGCAAGTATACATGATAAAATAGCTTTTAATTTCATCACTTTTCAGGAGGAATGAAGCATTATTTCAATGAGCTGTAAGGGTACCAACAAATTTGAGCACGTCTGTATATATATTATTGCATTATATAATGCATTATATATATATATATATAAGAACATAAGAAAGTTTATAAACGAGAGGAGGCCATTAAGCCCATCTTGCTCGTTTGGTGATATATATATATATATATATATATATATATATATATATATTTAGCTCAAAGAGCCAGCTGCCCAACATTTCGATATGTTGTACATATCTTTCTCAAGGGAGCCTGTGTTTGAATCAAAACATTGGAGGTATATAGGTTTTTGACGGCATGACAACTACTTGTTATTGTTTACATTCAAATCCATGATTTATTCTTACATGATGTAATGGTGTTCTATATATTGTGACATCATTTTTACTTCTATCTTTGAATCTGTATTAATTCTAATTAACATTACTTTATATAAACTTATATTTTTATTATATTATGCAAAGCTGGCTCTGAGGATCAGTCTTGATTTGGCCTCCCCAGCGCATCAGCATGCACAACTTTTGAATTAATTTAGTTTATTTATTTAAATGTTATATATTTATTGAAGTTAATTAGTTCATTCTTTTCTGTTGAGTCCCGCTGGCATAATCATGTTCAGTCTATTTATCCATTTACTTTCTTTTATTCTTCTATATGTCGCATTGTCTAATTTTAGCTGTTCTAATACTACAAACTTTACATCATTCATGTCATGTCCTTGACTGGTGAAGTGTTGTACTATTGGTTCATTCATTTTTTTATTTCTAATTAATGAAAGGTGGTTCTGAATTATTTTATATAAAGTAGTTCCAGTCTCTCCAACATATTTGATTTCATCACATTTTTCACAGGCTATTCCATAAACGACATTGCTATTTTTACAGTAGGTATTAGTTTTTGGTGGATATGTGGTGTTCTTATGTTTAATTATATTTTTACTTTTGTCCATGTATTTACACACTTTACATTTACTAGTGCACGTGTTCGTAGAACCTATTTTGTCAATTATTCTTTTATGTTTACTGTGAATTAAAATATCACCTAAATTAGCTTCTCTTTTGAATGCTACAACTGGGGCCTTAAGAAATACATTTTTTTAAAGTTTTCTGAATTATGTAGAATCCACAAGTGTTGCCAAACTATCTTAGAAATATTGGGCAAAAGTTTAGAGCAAGTCATTACTAATGGGACTCTTTTGACCTTTTTATCTCTATTTTTATAATCTAGTAGATCATCTCTTTTTAGTTTATCCACTTTTCTTAACTCCATCTCTATAATTCTTTCTTTGTATCCTCTTTTTTTAAGATTTGTTTTTAATACATTTCTTTGTTTTACATAGTCACTTTCTTTTGAGCATATTCTTTGTATTCTCATACCTAGACCCTTTGGGATTGCCCTTTTAGTGTGTATCGGATGTGCAGAGGTCATGTGTAAATACTGGTGCATGTCAGTAGGTTTACAGAAGAGGTCAGTCTCAATTGATCCTTCTTCAAGTTTTACTATGGTATCTAAAAATTCTATTTCTTTTCTTGTCCATCGAAGGTCCACCTTAATATTACTGTGTATTTCATTTGCCATACACTGTGTATGTGTGTGTGTGTGTGTGTGTGTGTGTATATATATATATATATATATATTTATATAGACACACATATTGCATATTATTTATATATCTAGTTACACATTTGGCCAACGTGGAATAACCTGTGAGAGTTTATGGAATATTTGTAGACCATCAGTCTGCAAAGACAGCTTTTCAGTGTCTGCTTTTGTAAAATGTAAAATAAAAATGCCAGAATCCTTTGTTCTGAAAACACTTGAAAGAGTTCCCACTTGATCACTATCTCTGTGTGACCTCAAATAAACAAACTGCAAATTCAAGAACTTTCCAGTCACTTCTGTAGAATCTCCATTTGTACATTTTTTTGTAAATCTATTTGTGAGTGAGCACATGCTTTTACTTTTAAATGAATACATTATAATTGTACAATAACCAAGCTGGTTAAACTATAATGCTTATTATTAGGAGTTAAAGAATAAACCATGTGTAACATTAATAAATTTAAATGTAAACTAAATATATATTTACAATACAGTATTTTGATATGTCCAAGTGTGACAGGGTGACTGAGCGGTGACGTCACGGCAGAAGCAGGAAGGAAACTGACACCAGGGAGTACTGCAGTTAAGGTGGCATTTGCCGTTTTTATTCCAATACAAAAAATAAATAAAATATTTTTTTACAAAAAGAACACGTGCTCACAGAGCAAAATAAAAGGGTGAACAAAAATAGTCACGAACACAAGTAATAACAAAACCCAGCTCAGGCGGAGCAAATGCCTTCACTGTTCCTGGAGTTTTAAGTTTAGTTTCGTTTTTGCTCTTCACTCGCCGTCTCTCTCCTTCCAACACCCACCTCGAGTGCAGCGAGCTGCAGGCTTTTTATATTCAGGTGACCATCTCCCGATTAGCAACAAAATTAATCACTTAACTAATTCGGGAGATGGCCACCTTCTGCACGAGTTTATCAATTACTGTGGATGGGGTTTCCCATCCACGCTACTAACCAAAATAAACAAACATTCGGCTACACCGTCATATAAATACAATAAAATAAACAATACAAAATAACATAGGGGCGGAGGGGGACCCCATTCTAAAAATAAATAAACAAAACAATGTACAGGGCACCTCGCCCTGTTACACCAAGCAACAACTATATTTATGTTGTGTGTGTCACTGGGGTAAGTTATAAGTTATAAGTTATAACACGCAGACAAGGAAGCCAGACAAAGTAATTATCAAAAAGTGGTTTATTAATTGTATTCTAAAACTATTAAAAGCAATCAAATTTAAATATGCAAAAACACACTATTAAAATGGCTAAGCACATAAGCAGGGGTGGGAATAAGACTCCCATTGTATAGCAGTAGGAGCCATTTCGAGTTTTCTGGCCTGCAGACTTGTTTTTTCCAGCTTCTTTAGTACAGTTTATACAAGGGCCTGCAGTTAGTAAAACCTGAAATGGACCAAACTGCTATGCATTAGGAGTCTTATTTCCATCCCTGCATATGCAATTAACAGTAAAAGTAATAGCTAATTCAATAGCAGCAAAGGTAACAGTAACTATAGCAATAATATTCAAAATTATAGTTGTATCAATAGCAGCAATGTTAGCAGTAGCAATAGAAGTAATACAGCTATATCAACAGCAGCAAGAACAAAATAATAATGGTTTAAAACAATACAAATATCCAGAATCCCTCTTCTCAGTGTCCCAAAGCAGTTTGGACTCAAACAGGCTGTAACAGCTCTAGAGGGAGGGGTGTCAGCTGGGCACAGAAGTGCTATAAATAATAGTGCAGAGTGAATATACAAAATCATATCGTGATTAAAGCAAAATAAGCAATAATACACGTGAACAAAAATAATACAAATAAATCAATAATAAGCTGCTGAAGCACACCTGCATCGCGTGAAGTACTATTTTTGATATGTTGTCCAAACAACAACTAGATTTACAGTAGTTTTTTATGTTGTCCAAATAACAGCCTACAGTAGTGTTTTGATATTTCCAAGCAACAACTGTATTTACAGTCCTATTTTGTATATGTTGTCCAAGCAACAACTGTATTTACAGTCCTATTTTGTCCAACCAGTTTTATTTTCCCTTTTCTAATTACATTTAACCAACCTTGAACATAACACTTAAAGAAAGCAGAGATGGGGAAATATAATTATCCATTCATAGGATTTTCTTCTGAAGCTGCTGCTGCCACATAATGTCAGGTAGTGAAATGAAACAGTAAAGATCAAAGCGTGCTAGGAGAGTGGAGGTATAGCTGAGTGGTAGAGCAGTTGACTGCAGATCATGAGATCTCCGGTTCAAGTCCGAGTGCCCCCTTATATTTATAGAAATCGACTTGGGAAACATCTTCAGTGTTACCATAAAAAATGTAACATACAAATGCAAGTTGTTTCTTACGTCATCTGGCAAGGCAAGCTGTGGCTTCCAATTTAATATATTAAAAAAACAAATAAAAACCACTTTTCTAGGGTGAGCTCAAGTGTAGTAGGGTCTTATTTATTATTATTTTATTATTCAGGTGTGGATTGTATTTCATATTATTATTTGATAAATGTATTGTGTGTGTATTGATTTATTTATATAAATGTGTGTTTTGTTGTACAGCACTTTATTATTATTTTTCATCACAAGTGTGGTTTGATGTATTTGCTTCACTGGACACACCCTAAACTACTTTCTCTCTTTCCTCTATGGAACTATACAAGCGAAACTACGATTGACTGAAGGACTGTCTGCCCAATGCACACCCCCTCCTGTTGCTTAGCAGCCGTGTCGCCTGCTCCACGGCTCTGCTTGCCAGTGGCTTGCTGCTTGATCTCCCGCCCTGCCAATTATCTACTGCTTTTTAAATGCGGAAAAATATTGTGAGAGGGAGACCTTGAATTGTAAAGGAGATTCCTTGTTGCAGACTGGAATGTGGAGATACTTTATAACTTTGTGTAGCACACCAGGAAGGCTGTGTTTGACCGTGAGTGTATCATTTCCAACACAAGGCATACATAGCGTGTTGGGGTTCCCCGGTCAGTGAGCCTGTTAGTTTATTGTTAACGTCGTGTGGTTTATTTGATGGTTGTCCCGCTCCTGCAGCAAGGAATCCTCTGGTTTATTTGTTATATTTTATTTTATTCTTGTGTGCACGCAGCTGTTTTATATATTCATTTTCACGGGGCGTGAGCTGGGGTGAAGGATAAGGCAGAAGAGGCAGAAAGGAGCAGTTAGTAGGATAGAAAGTGGTCACTGACTGAGAGTGACGATGCCGACACATCCCAGGGGCAGAGGACCCAGCAACTGAAAACACATATGAGGGTTATGACTCGGGGAGCCGACCCTCGAGAGGAGACAAGAGAGAGAGGTACCCAGCATCTGAGACTTCTGTAAGGGGCGCTCGTAAAACCCCTGATTGGCCGAAACGTCACGCTGCCTGGGATCTGAAAATAAGGACAAAGCATAGAGGTTAGTATAGGACTCAGCACGAGTGGCCACGTCCCAAAAGAGAGGCAGAATAGAACAGAGCCTCGAGTGAGGTAAGATAAGCGCAGGAGCTGCGACAGGACAGAGTATGGCTGGGGGTCCGCTCTGACTCACATAGTGAGAACCCCCCTGAAGGTAAGGGAGGCAGATGCCTAGCCCTGAGGTCGGGGAAGTGAGACTCACTTGCCCCCCAAAGGATGGACCCCCGGCACCTCACGAAATCTCCCACAAGGTGAGACAAACAAAAGACAGCACATGCCAACGCATAACATAAACAAAAGACCAGAAGGACAAATGGGACAAACAGAGGGAGATTAGTAATTTGTTAGTAGGATGTGACTATGTGTATACCTGCCGCTCAGTGGAGAGGAAAAAAACCCCTGAGGCCAATTAGGGGAAAACCTCTGGTGGCCCCGGCAGACAGGAAGCCCCCACTCCAGGCATACTAGCAATTTTTAAAAATGGGCAGCAACTAAATGAGAGGAGGATGAATGAATGAAAGAATCCACTGCAGAAGAGGGCCAGCTCCCCACATTCATGATCTGGCTGTGATTGATGTTGGCCCTCGCAGCAGAGGGGGCTGTGCCTACAGAATGATGGGGGGGAGGCCCGCTCTGGAGGCGAGGTAGGTTGAGAACCAGTGACGAGTGATCCTAGGAGTGAGAGAAATCAATGAGCAGAAGGAGGGGTAGAGTAGAGGAGGGAGGCTTGCTCTGGAGGGTGGAGAGGTGGGTTGAGAACCAGTGATGAGTGATGATAGGAGCGAGAGGAATCAATGAACTGAGGGTCCTGGGGGGGTAGAGTAGAGGATGGAGGTCTGCTCTCGAGGGTGGAGAGGTGGGTTGAGAACCAGTGATGAGTGATTATAGGAGCGAGAGGAATCAATGAAATGAGGGCCTAGGGGGAGGGGGTAGAGTAGAGGATGGAGGCCTGCTCTGGAGGGTGGAGAGGTGGGTTGAGAACCAGTGACGAGTGATTATAGGAGTGAGAGGAATCAATGAACTGAGGGTCTTGGGGGGGCAAGATTTCTTGCTGGGGAGATACCTTGATGTTGAAAAGGGGCAGATAGGGGACTCTACTTGACAGCTGAATGAACTAACCACGCTGAAATTGATCCATCTTGGAGGTACAACTGAATGATGAAGTAAATTAGAAGCAGAAGAAACTGCGAGTTCTGAGGAGACCGAAGAAGGCTGAGATGCAGATGAGATACCTTGATGTTGAAAAGAAGGGGCAGATAGGGGACTCTGCTTGACAGCTGAATGAACTGACCGCGCTGAAATGGATCCGTCTTGGAGGAACACAACTGAATGATGAAGTAAATTAGAAGTAGAAGAAACTGTGGATTCTGAGCGCTTGAGGAGACCGAAGAATGCTCAGATGCAGATGATCTCCATAGGTAGATCCTTGTATGGGGAGAAGTGGTGTTTCCAAAGAGTAGAATGAGCAAACGGAGAATGTTCATTGATGTAGACAGGCGGGAAGGTGAGGCAGAAAGGAAAGCTCTTAAGAATCCCACGGAGGATCAGGCAAACTGCTGGTATGGAGAGAATCGGGGAGAGAGAGAGAATCCCTACCGTGAATGATGAAAGCCAGGATCTGGTTTGATTGAAGGAATGGGATGAATCTGATTCTGGGCACAGAAGGTTGAAAACACTGACCAAGCTGTAGAATAGGAAGTTCTTGAAGAAGGGCGAGGTCTGCAGACATGAAATGCTGAGCAGATTGAAGGAAGTTACTGAGAGTAGGATTCAGTCAAATAGCAGCTGGTGAAGCTGGGGAGTCTGGAGGAAAGGGGGGGCAGCAGACGGGACCAGCTGACGGAACTTGGATACCGAAAGTAGAGGCCGAAGGGGAGCTGGAACTGAGGGTTGAGGTAGCAGCTGGAACTGAACGAACATGTGTAAATCGACTGCTGGGGAAGCTCAGCACCCTTTGTGCTCCATTTTCTTGAAACGAGGGAAGAGATGAGATGTCGACCATCCTATGTGTTAGTTAATACAGGATCGATCAGCGGTCTGCTACTATCCTGTCTGCTTGAAATGGAAAAGGTGAACTCACATTCAGAGATTGGGTTTCACAACTCCAGTCATTCTCCTAGTAGTGGAACTCCTTAACTCATAATCAAGACAGATTGGACCACGTCTCTCACCATGTATTAATGCTGTAATACTTTAGAGGATGTGTGGACATATGAATATATTGCTGAGAAAGTCAAGCACCTCGTATTTTGATTAGATGGGGATTAGCATTAGCCTCGATTGGCGGAATGCTTCATGATCTGCATATTGGAGGAAAGCGGGGCGGTGGAAGCTCTGGAGAACTGCAGTTACAGATTTAAACTCTAAACTAAAGCAACTTTGCATGCTATAATAGTGAGTAGATCTAAAGAGGGAGCAGAGATCTGCTGTAGTGAGGAGCAATTAACAGTAGGAGGACAGGATTATTATTATTATTATTATTATTATTATTATTATTTATTTCTTAGCAGACGCCCTTATCCAATGCGACTTACAATCGTAAGCAAATACATTTCAAGTGTTACAGTACAAGTAATACAATAAGAGCAAGATAAATACAATGACTTTGGTTCAAGCAAGTATGCAGAGATCTGAAGAAGTAACAATGAAGTGCTGTCAATAATGAGCAGTGGCCTGCTGTAGAGAGCAGAGATCTGCTGAAGCAGTGATCTGTAATAGTGAATGGTGGACTGCCATCGGTAGAGTGTGGTGGTCTGCCATCGGTAGAGTGTGGTGGTCTGCTGCAGAGAGCAGAGATCTGCTGCAGAGCAGAGATCTGCTGAAGCAGTTATCTGTTATAGTGAATGGTGGACTGCCATCGGTAGAGTGTGGTGGTCTGCTGCAGAGAGCAGAGATCTGCTGCAGAGCAGAGATCTGCTGAAGCAGTTATCTGTTATAGTGAATGGTGGACTGCTGTAGAGCGCAGAGATCTGCTGAAAGTGGTGGATATTGGTATTTGAGTGATAAAGTGATTTAGATAAAGCCAGAGATGAAAATGCATAAATCTGAGGCCGCTGCAGAACCTGAGAGGATGAAGAATGCGTTGCTCTGAGGCTGCTGCAAAATCTATTGATTTGGTCGGGAGCAGTCTGAGTGTATTGTCAATTGCAGGATAGGAGGACACTTGACTGAAATGTTAACTGGCAGCTCACGTTGCTGAAATGGTAACTTTGAAGGTTGAATAAAGTGCCTTGGAGAAATTTGTCGGTTTGGAGGAGAGGAGCCAGATGAGGAAGCACGAATCCGGGAACAGGAAGAGGTCGCTGGGATGGAATCCTGATGCAGGGAAGCTAGAAGTTAATGTGATGGTAGATTCGGAGCATCTCAGAAAGCCAACAAGTGCGTGGCTTCATGACCATGTCCTCAAAGGGGCGGGCGGGGGGGGGGGCGGGTAGAGTTGAAATTGAAGAATGTCAGTTGATATAGGTAGACAAAAGGTTGAGGCAGGAGGGGAACTCCCGAGAATCCATCAGACTGAGAACTGCGGGAATAGATAGAAAAGCTGTAGTGTCTGAGCTTCGCAGCGATACCAAACCGGTTTAATATATATAGAGAAAACTTGTGCTATTATACTGCCATCCAGAGGTTATGATTGGAATTAAACCATTGACTTGAGTGAAGCAGGGTAGAATCTATGAAGTTATTACGATTAAAATCGTTGTCTATGTAGAACAACATTCGCCTATTCCTTAGATTTGAATAATAAATATTTTAGACATGTATATAAATCGGTTAACGCAGTATTTAGATGTCATTTTTCAGCGCGTTGAATTCGTCTCCGCCAGTTGTGAAAGTGCAGCAACAGGAAGCCAGAAGATTGCAGTACTGAGGCCAGAACACGCAGAGCCTGATGAAGCTGCCTGGTCACCATGACAACTTACCACTCCCCGCAGTCAATCAATGAGGGCATTGCCGTGGTAACCATGGTCGGTGAGGCCCAGGTGGAAAAGTTACAGTACAATAGTGTCGTTGGAGCATGTTGTGACCAGTCGAGTCACGAGCCGCCACTGGTAGAAATGGAGTTTGTAATGGGCTGGATACGTCTTTTAAAAGGTTGAACGTAGCTGATGGAGGTCCAGGGCAGGATCTTCTGATGGAACGGTAATTGTGCTGCTCTGTGGGATCGGGGGAGGGGCGTCTGATTGCAAGCGAGGAGTAAAGAGAGATTCCGCAGACAAAGCTTCGTGGTGGATTTAATAGAGCTAAAGTAAGGCAATCGCAGACAACGGGAATGTCAATGTCTTGTCGAAGGAGCTTGAAAGTTTAGCGGAGGACCAGACATTCTGATAAAGTTGCAGACAAGTTGAATAATGAAACTGTGCTTTGGATGGCTCTAATGCTGAGCTAGAGACTGGATGGAACAGGAAAGACAAACGTTGGAGCTCTTGAAGCCAAAAAGAGAAGCTGAATAAAAAGAGGGATCACCTGAGCAGGTAGGAAAATGATTGATAATATCTTGGCAGCGCTGTGAGAGAAATGACCTGCAGTGAGCGAGACAACGAAGTTTAGAAATTAGCAGTGAAGCACGAAACAACAGCGTCTGAGCGTTTGCTACAAAAAGAAAAACACTAGACAGAAAAGGTGCAGGTGATCAGGGCTTAAATAAAAAATAGATACTAATTAACAGGAAATTAGAAAATGAGAAGATTAGAAGATTAGAAGACCCCCAGCTCCACACCCCCTGAACCACGCAGGCTAATATTTAAATAGATTGGGGGAAATTGGGACCGTGTACTTTATAAATGTAATGTAGTTTGTAACGAGACCATTCAATTGCTGACGTTGTTGTCTACTTTGTATGTATCACAAAAAGAACAGAATTGCTGAACTGGTTAATTAACTGCACTATAAGAAACTGATAGATCCAAGTATTTTATATAAACTGCAATAATATAATCTGTGGTAATTAGTTTAATTAACTGCACTATAAGAAACTGATAGATTTAGATTTTGTTTTATTGTATTATCCTTATATATATATATATATATATATATATATATATATATATATATATATATATATACTACTAGACAACTGTTAGACTGTGAAGTGAAGGTGGCATTGTCATATGGTTTACATTATTGTTAATGTGCTTGAGATTTTTAAAACAATTACTAATAAAAACTTGTAAAGATTATTTTGGTATATGATTGCTTGGTTTCTCCTGGATAAAAAGAGTTTGTGTGGGAACCAACCACTCGGCGTCCTTGTCCTCAATAAACACAAAGGTGGCATAGTCAAATTATTAACATAAATTTAGCTATATGTATATAAAGACCTGTTACACAAGCAACCAACCGTTTGCTAAACTATTTAAGGACCAAGCGTTTTTTTGGCTGTATTTGACTCTCTTCCTATAACAATGCACTAAAAATCAATTTGTTACAGTCGCATCTTGGAATTGGTGTCCTTGTTTTCAGAACACTCAGAAATTTCAGTATGATGTGGTGTTGACACGATCTCGGTCCTTAAAGAGTTAAGAGCCAAACACACTGACCAATTGCGCCACAGGAATTTGCTGCGGGATACGAGAAAAAAAATCACGCGCCTTGACAGGTTGCATTTCTGAAACTGACAGCTCAGCACCGTTGGTAGTGCTTGGTAGAAAATGGTGTTGTTGGAGTCGGGGTATAGCTCAGTGGTAGAGCATTTGACTGTAGATCAAGAGGATCCCCGGTTCAAATCCGAGTGCCCTCTTTTTTAATTTAAATACAAACAGCATTTTATAATTTTTCGTTTTAGCTGCAAACATGTAACAAATAGTGTTTTAAAGACAGCAACAAGGTACGGACGGGGATTGAACCCGTGATCTTCGGTTCTGAGACGAAGCCTTACCACTTGGCCACTGCACCCTTCACGACTGCAAACTAAATCGGAAGCTTGGAGTCTACTGAGAAGGCTGCCCGGAAAGGCAATCGCTGGAAACCAACCTTACGGTTAACAGCTGAATGCCAAGGATGGGCAAAATGGTCTCGGAAACTCTTTAAATAGAAAACATTGGTCTCCATATTTATTTAAAAAACAAATAGAAAATAGGTTGCCAGACATGTATTTTAAATAGAAATTAGTAAATACTATTTTGCAAATAGTATTTTTTTAAAACTCTTGACACCATCTACCGGCTGTAGTATACACCCATTTTTTATTTATTTTTTTTCATAAAAATGAACTGAAAGTTTCAGTACTGCCTCAGTCAACAAGCCTGTCAGTAACCGTATTTTGATGCAAAAGAACTGGTACTTCTATAGCAATAATTACAGTAGTTTTAGGCTGTCTTTGAAAATGAATTAATTTGGAGTTAAGAATCGTACATCTTTTACCAGAAACATTTTGTTTTACATTAAATGGATTTCATAACAGAGTGAAGCTATGGTCGCATTGCTGAGTAAGGAATGACCATAAAACAAGGCACATGCTAACTTTGAGGACACACTCGTTTTCGGTGTTAACCCTATTATTTGCAGCAGCAGCGATGCAATTTTAAAGCTTTTCACCATTTTCCAACTTTTTTTTTACTTAATACAAAAATGCAGTTTCTGCTCAATTTGTAATAAAGCAGTACTTGTCATATGATCCTGATAGTAATCGTAATATAATCAGAGACTTCTGAGGACACAGACGGCGTTACCCACAGTGACTTACAATCGTAAACAAAAATACATTTCAAGAATCACAGTTCAAGTATTCATACATATAAGAGCAAGATAAAATACAATGACTTCAGTTCTAGTAAGTACAAGTATATGACAAAATACGATTCAATAATCATAGCAGATAACAGTGTCAGTGATAGTTACATCAGGATATGATTAAATGCAAAATACTACAGATTGAATAACACTTGTGGCAGATTACAGTACAGTAAATGCAGTAAAATAGGGAGCAGATAAGAGCAAGTAAAGCACATTAAGGAAGAGTGATAAAGTGTCCAGAGGGAAAATAGGAGTTCTACAGGTGCTGTCTGAAGAGGTGAGTCTTGAGGAGGAGCCGGAATTGATTAAGTTGCGCTATGCACACGTGCACATTCATAAAACATAATATATGTGCACTCTTTTATTGTAACACTCAACGGAAATGCGCAAGGCAAAATATCAATCAAACTCACTCTTGGTTCATTTATTTGAAGCACCGCTTCGACAAATGTTGAACAAAAGAGAAACCTTGAAGAGGATGGTTTCGATCCATCGACCTCTGGGTTCTGGGCCCACCACGCTTCTGCTGCGCCACTCTGCTACTACCTGACAGTAGAGTGCTCTGCAGTCAGTAGAGCATCAGACTTTTAATCTAAAGGTCCAGGGTTCAAGTCCCTGTTCGGGCGGTGTTCATTTTTAGCACTATGAATCCATGTAGCACAAACAAATGGCAATTTACGCAATGTTTCTGACTATTTTCGTGACCGGTTCCCCCACCCCAGTGATAAAACACGAACCAAACTTAACGTTGGGATGTATTGCATTTGTACAGACAATTAAAAAAAAAACTGCTGATGTTTAACAGACAGATAAAGCTAAAGCAGTGGCGTTGGTGGTATAGTGGTGAGCATAGCTGCCTTCCAAGCAGTTGACTCTCAAAAGCATGTGTTAGTTATTCACTTAATCCGTTCATATATTAGCAGCAATTGTAAAACCAGCATATACTATAGCAAGGATAATAAGTAATAGTGGCAGGATAATTGTAGCAGGTTAATAAATAGTATACATAGCATAAACTAATAAACAACACTTTAATATTACTATATATATATGGGGTGCAAATAAAAATGTCAATTAATATGCATAATAAATGTTAACAAGCGTCTCTCACAACCGATGATGTTATTATTTGTTTATTTAGCAGACGCCTTTATCCAAGGCGACTTACAGAGACTAGGGTGTGTGAACTATGCATCAGCTGCAGAGTCACTTACAATTACATCTCACCTGAAAGACGGAGCACAAGGAGGTTAAGTGACTTGCTCAGGGTCACACAATGAGTCAGTGTTTTGAGGGGGGATTTGAACCGGGGACCTCTTGGTTTCAATTCTGTTTTTTAACCACTGGACCACACAGCCTCCTGTTACAAAAGGTAAGCAGCAATACACTGTTAGCAGCGCTGTAAACAATAGCAGTATTCAAAGAGTATCAATAACTCGTTAGCAACATGTTCAAATAATAGCAGCACTCAAAGTGTGCATTGTTAGCTCATTAGCATATTGTGTTACCATATTTTGTTACCAAAAAACAGCCCAAAAATAGCAGCAATCAAGGTAAGTATCACTACTTCGTAATAAGTAGGAGAGTGGGAGAGGGGAGGGATAAGCCACGCACACCACACAGACACAATGTAATGTTAATACAAGTCATATTTTGTTATCAAAAAAGCGCTTCATGGGTCGCCAGCGGGAACATTCGACACTTTGGAGCAGCAGGAGTGACGGGCCATGCGCCCCGTAGGACATTGCCGTCGGTTCCATGGTGTAATGGTTAGCACTCTGGACTCTGAATCCAGCGATCCGAGTTTAAATCTTGGTGGAACCATGCTTTTAAGCTATCAGTTTGGCACCAAAAAAATAACCATATGGATAGGTTTGCTTTTAAACCAACGCATGCTTTCAACTCTTACAACAGCCCCCCCAAACACGACTCTGGTGGGACTCAAACCCACAACCTTTGAATCACCTCTTAGTGTTTGACTAGAAGTCCAACATTATCCATTGCACCACAGAGCTCCCCACGGGAAGGTATCACGCTAGTTCTGCCTGGTCCTACAAATTGACTAGGTTTCACTTGACAGTTTATTTTGCTGACATGGATTTCAGGCGTGTTGCGCAATCCTCCTGTTATCTTCCCTGGTGGTCTAGTGGTTCGGATTCAGCGCTTTCACCACTGCGGCCCAGGTTCAATTCCCGGTCAGAGAACACTTTTGTTTGTGTTCTGTATGCTTTGCTTTCTCCACTCTGGCTGCAAAGGCCTATGCTGTTGACACAAGATGGCCATTTTAATCCGTCTTGCTCAAGTAAACACTTTCTTGTTGATTTATATCTAAATTCAATTTGAATATATTCAGGATATCATATATACACATTTCAAAAACAATGACCATTTTTCAACGAAGATAAATCTTTTTTTTCTGGACTGCTTCCAGCGACCCCACTTGAACCATAAGTTTGTTTTTTTTTTTTTAAAAGAGGCAGAGCAATGAAAGAACCCTGATAGCTCAGTCGGTACAGCATCAGACTTTTAATCTGAGGGTCCAGCGTTCATGTTCCTGTTTAGACAGTGTTTGTTTCAGAACGATGTATACATGTAATATTAATCTATGACAATTTACACACCGTTTTTGACTATTTGCATGTCGGATCCCCCACCCCCAGTGATAAAACGCAACTTTGCAATGTTGCATTTCTAGACCATTGCAACAAATTGTTGGTATTTATTTTTCCAGTTACGAGGCACAAGTGGCTGGTTAGCTCAGCTGGTTAGAGTGTGGTGCTAATAACACCAAGGTCGCAGGTTAAATCCTCGTACTGGCCAGAGCTTTGGTGAAGAAACCATGGTGTGTTCTGCTTTTTTTCTTGTAAGCGTACTGTCAAACCTTTCATCTTTCACATTGCTATAGGTGCTATTTTACATACTCACCATAACTGTTGTGTAAAAATCTTGTCAGCCCAGCCAACACACAGAAATCCAGCCACGCTGAAAAAATTTGCCATGTTTTGTCAAACGTAAAAGACTGGCGCGAAAGTGATTTGAACACAGCCTTCTGATCTGGAGTAAAACACACTACCATTGCACCACAAGGTCAAACAACAGTTGTGCTAAAGTATTATTGTTTTCCCCATTGTGTAGTTATTATCACGTTAAACTTCACATGCGATAGATCCCCTGTGTGAAACCGGGTGGAAACATCGTACAGTTTTTTGGCTGTGTTTAAGTAGCATTCTGCGTGAAAAGAAATGCTATCAAATCAACAACCAAAGTAGCATTTTCATGCAAGCAGCCCATTTTGCCTGGGTTCAACCAGAACCTAGATTTATGCATGTGTTAGTTATTCACTTAATCCGTTAATATATTAGCAGCAATTGTAAAACCAGCATATACTATAACTAGGATAATAAGTAAAAGTGTCAGGATAATTGTAGCAGGTTAATAAATAGTATACATAGCATAAACTAATAAACGCCTCTTTAATATTAAAATATATGAATATAGGGTGCAAATAAAAACGTCAATTAATATGCATAATACATGTTAACAAACGGCTCTCACAACCCATCAACCGATGATGTGTCACAAAAGGTAAGCAATACACCGTTAGCAGCGTTGTAAACAATAGCAGTATTCAAAGAGTATCAATAACTCATTAGAAACATGTTCAAATAATAGCAGCACTCAAAGTGTGTATTGTTAGCTCATTAGCATACTGTGTTACCATATTTTGTTACCAAAAAACAGCCCCCCCAAAAAAACACAATGGCAGCAATCAAGGTAAGTATCACTACTTCGTAATCAACAGGTTAAGTATGAGAGTGGGAGAGGGGAGGGATAAGCCACGCACACCACACAGACACAATGTAATGTGAATACAAGTCATATTTTGTTACCAATAAAGTGCTTTATGGGTTGTCAGCGGGAACATTCAACACTTTGGAGCAGCAGGAGAGACCTGCCAGGCGCTCCGCAGCACATCGGTTCCATGGTGTAATGGTTAGCACTCTGGACTCTGAATCCAACGCTCCGAGTTCAAATCTCGCTGGGACCTAACTGAGGGTTATACTTCTTTTAACAAAGAAAATCTAGTGAATTTGACTCTTTCCAGCGACCCCACTTGAACTGTAAGTTTGTTTTTACAAAAGCGGCATAGACAAGGTAGAGCCCGGATAGCTCAGTCAGTAGCGCATCAGACATTTAATCTGGGGTGCCAGGTTTCAAGTCCTTGTTCGGGCAGTGTTAGTTTTAGAACTATGTATACATATGAAATGAAACTATGACAATTTATACTAAGTTTTTGACTATTTGCATGTCCGATCCCCCCACCCCCAGTGATAAAACGCGAAATAAACGCAACGCTGCAATGTTGCATTTCTAGACCATTTCAAATTGTTGGTTTGTAATTGTTGGAATTTCTTTTTCCAGTTAAAAGGCGTGAGTGGCTGGTTAGCTCAGTTGGTTATAGTGTGATGCTAATAATGCCAAGGTCATGGGTTCAATCACCATACTAGCCAGAGCTTTGGTAATGGAACAATGGTGTGTTCTACATTCTTTCTTGTAAGTGTACTGTCAAACCTTTCATCTTCCACATTATTATTATTTATTTCTTAGCAGACGCCCTTATCCAGGGAGACTTACAATCGTAAGCAAATACATTTCAAGTATCACAGTACAAGTAATAATACAATTAAGAGCAAGATAAATACAATGACTTTGGTTCAAGCAAGTACAAGTGTGACAAAATATAATTCAATAATACAGCAGATAACAGTGTCAATGATAGTTACATCAGGATATGATTAAATACAAAATACTACAGATTAAACACTTGGCAGATTACAGTACTCCGAAGTACAGGATTAAATGCAGTAAAATTGGGGGCAGATAAGAGCAAGTAAAGCACATTTAAAGAAAAACCGAGGAGTTCTACAGGTGCTGTCTGAAGAGGTGAGTCTTGAGGAGGCGCCGGAATGTGGTCAGGGACTGGGCAGTCCTGACATCTGTAGGAAGGTCATTCCACCACTGTGGGGCGAGGGTGGAGAAGGAGCGGGCTCTGGAGGCAGGGGAGCATAGAGGAGGTAGAGTCAGTCTTCTAGTGCAGGCGGAGCGGAAAGGTCGAGTGGGGGTGTAGGGAGAGATGAGGGTCTGGAGGTAGCTGGGTGCAGTCTGGTCAAGGCATCTGTAGGCTAGTACAAGAGTCTTGAACTGGATGCGAGCGGTGATCGGTAGCCAGTGGAGTGAGCGGAGTAGTGGAGTTGCGTGGAAGAAGCGAGGCAGAGAGAACACCAGACGGGCAGCGGAGTTCTGGATGAGCTGGAGCGGACGGGTGGCAGACGCAGGGAGGCCAGCCAGCAGGGAGTTGCAGTAGTCTAGGCGAGAGAATACCAAGGCCTGGACCAGGAGCTGGGTGGCGTAGTTGGTGAGGAAGGGTCGGATTCTTCGGATGTTGCTCAGGAAGAATCGGCAAGTGTGTGCCAGAGTGGAGATGTGCTGGGAATAAGAGAGGCAGGGGTCCAGGGTGACTCTGAGGTTCTTAGCGGAGGAAGAGGAGAGGTGTGGTAGATTCCAGAGGAACAGAGATAGAGAGATCAGAGGAGGGGGAGGGGGAGGAGGAGGAGGGAAAGAAAAGGAGGTCAGATTTAGAGAGGATCACATTGCATAGGTGCTGTTTTAAATGCTCACCGTAACTGTTGTTTTAAAATCTTGTCAGCCCAGCCAACACACAGAAATCCATTCATCCATCCATCCATCCATTATCATTAACCGCTTAATCCTTTACAGGGTCGCGGTGAGCCGGAGCCTAACCCAGCATACACAGGGCACAAGGCGAGACTACACCCTGGACTGGATGCCAGTCCATCGCAGGGCACACATAAATCCAGCCACGTTGAAATAATGTGCATGAGCATTGGTTGTTCAATGGTTGAATTAACTCAGCACACTTAAAGACTATAATACTTAAATATAATGTTCCAGAAATCATTAGGATATTTTTTTATGCAAATTAAGCTATTTACAGTATAAAACATTAAACAAAATACATAAAATATAAAAAGCAACAACATAATGCATTATATATTATATATATATATATATATATATATATATATATATATATATATATATATATATATATATATATAAAGAACATAAGAACATAAGAAAGTTTACAAACGAGAGGAGGCCATTCAACCCATCTTGCTCGTTTGTTGATATATATATATATTAACTCAAAGAGCCAGCTGCCCAACATTTCGATATGTTGTACATATCTTTCTCAAGGGATCCTGTGTTTGAATCAAAACATTGGAGGTATTTATAGGTTTTTGACGGCATGACAACTACTTGTTATTGTTTATATTCAAATCCATGATTTATTCTTACATGATGTAATGGTGTTCTATATATTGTGACATCATTTTTACTTCTATCTTTGAATCTGTATTAATTCTAATTAACATTTATATAAACTTATATTTTTATTATATCATGCAATGCTGGCTCTGAGGATCAGTCTTGATTTGGCCTCCCCAGCGCATCAGCATGCACAACTTTTGAATTAATTTAGTTTATTTATTTAAATGTTATATATTTATTGAGGTTAATTACTTCATTCTTTTCTGTTGAGTCCCGCTGGCATAATCATGTTCAGTCTATTTATCCATTTACTTTCTTTTATTCTTCTATATGTCGCATTGTCTAATTTTAGCTGTTCTAATACTACAAACTTTACATCATTTATGTCATGTCCTTGACTGGTGAAGTGTTGTATTATTGGTTCATTCATTTTTTTTATTTCTAATTAATGAAAGGTGGTTCTGAATTATGTAGAATCCGCATGTGTTTCCAAACTATCTTAGAAATATTGGGCAAAAGTTTAGAGTAAGTCATTATTAATGGGACTCCTTTGACCTTTTTATCTCTATTTTTATAATCTAGTATGATCATCTCTTTTTAGTTTATCCACTTTCCTTAACTCGTCTCTATAATTCTTTCTTTGTATCCTCTTTTTTAAGATTTGTTTTTAATATATTTCTTTGTTTTACATAGTCACTTTCTTTTGAGCATATTCTTCGTATTCTTATTCCTAGACCCTTTGGGGTTGTCCTTTTAGTGTGTATCGGATGTGCAGAGGACATGTGTAAATACTGGTGCATGTCAGTAGGTTTACAGAAGAGGTCAGTCTCAATTGAACCTTCTTCAAGTTTTACTATGGTATCTAAAAATTCTATTTCTTTCCTTGTCCATCGCAGGTCCATCTTAATATTACTGTGTATTTCATTTGCCATACACTGTGTATGTGTGTATATATATATATATATATATATATATTGTAAAAGAATCACCCTCACCGCGGTTCGTCGCCCCTTTAAAAACACTGACCCAACACACACAAATGGATTTTTAAAGCGCGGTTGCACTATTTTTCATGAACAAAACAAACACCTAGCTCTCATTGAGCAATAACTAAACAGAACAGGAACCTAAACTAAAGACAGGACAGCTAAGCTGTTTACCTGTAACAAAAACAAAACAGCACACACAAAAAAGTCTTCACTCTACCTTTTTCCTTTTAAATTACAGCTGTACTCACACACCAGCACAGTCAGGCTTCTACACACTTCAGCAGCTGCCCTGAGCAGACTAACTGCTCCCCTTATAAACCCTGCACCTGGCTCTAATTTACAATCATAGCCAGGTGCAGGTGATAATTAACAATAAAACAATTAACAAAAAACAATCCAAAATGTGCCTTACGCACATGTTTTTCTGCAGGGAGGATTTAACCCCCTCCCTGCTGTCTTACAATATATATAGACACACACATATTGCATATTATTTATATATCTAGTTACACATTTGGCCAACGTGGAATAACCTGTGAGAGTTTATGGAATATTTGTAGACCATCAGTCTGCAAAGACAACTTTTCAGAGTCTGCTTTTGTAAAATGTAAAATAAAAATGCCAGAATCCTTTGTTCTGAAAATACTTGAAAGAGTTCCCACTTGATCACTATCTCTGTGTGACCTCAAATAAACAAACTGCAAATTCAAGAACTTTCCAGTCACTTCTGTAGAATCTCCATTTGTACATTTTTTTGTAAATCTATCTGTGAGTGAGCACATGCTTTTACTTTTAAATGAATACATTATAATTGTACAATAACCAAGCTGGTTAAACTATAATGCTTATTATTAGGAGTTAAAGAATAAACCATGTGTAACATTAATAGATTTAAATGTAAACTAAATATATATTTAAAATACAGTATTTTGATATGTCTAAGCAACAACTATATTCATGTTGTGTGTGTCACTGGGGTAAGTTATAAGTTATAAGTTATAACACGCAGACAAGGAAGCCAGACAAAGTAATTATCAAAAAGTGGTTTATTAATTGTATTCTAAAACTATTAAAAAAGCAATCAAATTTAAATATGCAAAACACACTATTAAAATGGTTAAGCACATAAGGGGTGGAATAAGACTCCCATTGTATAGCAGTAGGAGCCATTTCGAGTTTTCTGGCCTGCAGACTTGTTTTTTCCAGCTTCTTTAGTACAGTTTATACAAGGGCCTGCAGTTAGTAAAACCTGAAATGGACCAAACTGCTATGCATTAGGAGTCTTATTTCCATCCCTGCATATGCAATTAACAATAAAAGCAATAGCTAATTCAATAGCAGCAAAGTCAACAGTAACTATAGCAATAGTATTCAAAATGATAGTTGTATCAATAGCAGCAATGTTAGCAGTAGCAATAGAAGTAATGCAGCTATATCAACAGCAGCAAGAACAACAAAATAATAATAGTTTAGCAACAACTGTATTTACAGTCCTATTTTGTATATGTTGTCCAAGCAACAACTGTATTTATAGTACTATAATAGTAACACTTCTCACAATATATCCGAGCATCTTGTTGGCCTTTTTTTTCTAGCTTCCCCACATTGTCTAGATGATGAAGACATTTCTGAGTCAACATAAACTCCTAGGTCTTTTTCATAGATTCCTTCTTCAATTTCAGTATCTCCCATATGATATTTATAATGCACATTCTTATTGCCTGCGTGCAGTACTTTACACTTTTCTCTACTAAATGTCATTTGCCATGTGTCTGCCCAGTTCTGAATGCTGTCTAGATCATTTTGAATGACCTTTGCTGCTGCAACAGTGTTTGCCACTCCTATTTTTGTGTCGCCTGCAAATTTAACAAGTTTGCTTACTGTCACGAAATCCGTAGGTTCAGTTTTCTTTACGTACTCTTTTCCATTTTGCTCAGTATACACTCTTATTATTATTATTATTATTATTATTATTATTATTATTTATTTCTTAGCAGACGCCCTTATCCAGGGCGACTTACAATTGTTACAAGATATCACATTATTTTTTACATACAATTACCCATTTATACAGTTGGGTTTTTTACTGGAGCAATCTAGGTAAAATACCTTGCTCAAGGGTTTGCAGCAGTGTCCCCTACCAGGGATTGAACCCACGACCCTCCGGTCAAGAGTCCAGAGCCCCAACCACTACTCCACACTGCTGCCTATCTCAGTGGAGACGTTAGGAGGACAGAGATGGTACTACTCCTTGTGGGGTATTTTTATTACGCTCTTGACCCGCAAATATATCCAGATGACTAATATAGCACCCAAGAAATTGACAGACTCATGTATTTAAAGTTTTTTACTTAATCCGAGTATGATTAGTACTGCTCGGTTTATTAACGGTTAAATATCCCCAGCTGACAGACACACTGGGCAGTCCAGTGTCTTAACAGATATCAACGTTAACACTTTTAATACATATATATATATATATATATATATATATATATATATATATGTATTCAAGGCCGACAAGCAGGCCAAGAACACGTCACTTAAAGTACGCAATGGTCTATTTCAGCACATTCAACAAAATACTCTCTTATTTCTAAAACATAGTGTGAGTCCCTTTTAGCAATACATGCAATACATGTGAGATAAAATAATAATTGATTAATGCTTACCCTTTAATATAAATCGTACTAGGATATGACTGTCTTCACCCGGCAAATGAAACTGAGTTCAATCAGCTCAATTGTGTTTTGGTTTGCAGAAGATGGACCACCTTACCCTGTCTGGGATGAGTGTGGTACTCCATTGTAATTACTCAGGAGTTATATAGGTTTTTCGTGTCATTGGAATACATGGGACGCCTCAATTAAATCCAATCATTAATCAGGTGGGACAGTTCTTATCCATTTTACAAATAATAGTTTTAAAAAGATCCGGACCAACTTTTCAGAATTAATAGGTGTCATGTACTCAATAAATTCAAGACATCATATTTGTCCAACTCAAAACCTATGATCTCATTCCTTGTTTTCCTCCGAGCCCCTCCTTTATCTGAAAAGTCATGTAAACCAAAGTTCACAGGATCCTGGTCTATAATATAATATAAAAATACTACTGTTATATGTGCATGCAAAACACTATTTTATATATGTTATATATGAGAGATGTTCTTAACATGTGACATCATCTTCTAATTGATTATGTTTTACTAAATTAAAGGTATGTGTTTCTTTTAACCTCATGTTGTTTCATCATTTTGTTAATGAGTCAGTTTTAATTCCATATACCATTGTCTAACAGAGTATTTGACAAAAGATTGTCTCATGCAATATTTAAGTCAATTAGTTTCATTAAGTTTAAGTGGTAATAGTTTTCTTTAGAATTATTTATTCCTTAAAGATTATACTAACCAGGCTCTGACCTGTACCTGACTTTTGAATGTGCTTTCCAAGCGGTTTTCCAGTCTCCGGTTTTTTCCAAAGCCAGAGTCTGTGCAAACACTTTTTAGATTTATGACCTATAAAGGTCTGTTAAGCCATAATTTTTGCATATTATTTCAAGATATATCTTTATCTGTGCTAAACCACTGATTCCATAAACCTTAACACTCCATCTCTATGAGGCTTGCAGCTCTGCTGAAGTAAAACCCAAGGACATTCCTTCTTTCTAGATAAGAAGAGAGGCACCGTTTTCACTGCAGCAGCTTCAAGGAACCATATTATAAGGATTCCATCTAACATCATTAGACAATAGTATAGTGGATTAATAACAAGGTACATTATAGTATATTATTACAAACTTAACACAAAAACACAACACAACACCTTTTAAATTCTATAATTCAATGCATATAATATCTAGAGGTCTTGTTGTTCAATAGAAGAAGAAATAATCTACCTCTTTCTCAATTAATTCAATTGAATACTGCTCCAGCTTTTAAGCTTCTTATCCCTAAAGTCAAGCAATAATACTTGTCAGTTTTAAATAATATGTTTTCTCATTATAGCAAATACTTAAAACATATTATTAATCTTATGAAATAACTATTATGAACTATAATCAGTGTCAATTAACACCGAACTTGTTTCACTATAAGATAATCTTTCAATTAATTTACCTCAGTTTAACAGATGCTATAATATTACTTTATTTCTTTGGTGAATCCCTCTTAAGATTTAAATCCATATATAGGCCAGTATAACTGCATTTGACTCTTATAATTTTTTATAATGATTGACAAAATCCAGCCGAGACAGGCTTTCTTCTCAAGACCTCTGGCTTGTTAGTTAACTTTTGGTCATAAAGAGTCTCTCTTCTTATCTTGTGTTTTTAGCACATAAATTTGTAGATTAAGGTTCACTTTTAGCCGGAATGGTGCTTTTTATCAATCGTCATGCTTTCTGAAGATAAGATATACAAGTGGTAAATCGTTCATTATTGTGGCGGAGTGTCCCGCCCCTATTTATTATTATTTGTATTTTTGTTTGCGGCGCGGGTAAAAGCGCCGCGTCTTTTATTGTTATATTTAAAAACCCCGTGAGGATGCATGGCTGATCAGCTACTGATTATTTAACTAGCTGACAGTCATGCATCCTTACCAAACGATGCAGACTCTGGCCGAGGGATAATAAGATAATTACCAACTAGTTAATCCCTCGGCCAGAGTATATAAACCTACAGCTCTCTGCATTGAGGTTGGGTGTACAGAGGAGAGTGGGGGAGCGGAGAGAGCGAGTCACATTTGAAAAAACAATTGCTAAAACGTGCTGGATTCTCCAGCACGACACTCTGTTTGTTTGTTGATTCGTTTTGGCCCTCGTGCCCTTTTGTTTTGTGTTTTGTGTTTTGTTTAAATATTTTGTTTGTTAATAAATCGCTTGAGTGCTACTGCACTCAGCTTCACCCGCCATCCACTGTTTTGGTGTCAGTTACTTCCTGGTCCGTGGCGTCATCCACTTCACCACTGGGAGCCAGACTGCCACATATGGTGTCAGAAGTGGGATAAACAACGCCCAAGAGCCGGACCAGGACAGAAAAGTGCGTTTTTTTTTTGTTTGTTTTTTTTTCAAATTAAAAAATGGGGAAAAGTAGCCAGAGGAGAAAGCAGCAGCAGCAGCAGCAACAACAGCAGCAGGAGGCAGCAACAGCAGCCTTACCTTACCACGCTGGACGTCTGCCTCACCTGCCTGAAGGGTGAGGAGGGTGCTTAGCGGTTGGTGAGGTCAGACGCATTGGCACCAGACCAACCCCTCCATGGCAGGAGATGGAGGAGCCTGAGCGTCCGGCGTCAGGGGAGAGGGCCCGCTGGCTAAGAGGAGTTCACTCTCCTCTGAGGGAATCTGGGGCTGGCTGGTGGAGCCTGGGAGGAATGCTGAAGAGGCCCTCCCGATGTGATCAACCTCCTGTGGGCCAGAGATGGAGAGCGATGGGAAGCCTGGGAAAAGCAACACTGCCCAGTGTCCCCCGGAGGTTGCGGACATGGTAATCCGCTACCTGGCTGCAGATATGGCAGGGCTACCGCTATCTCCAGCTCCATCGGGAAAAGCCCAGTCGCTGCCATCTCCAGCGCCAGAGGGAGAAGAGTCATCGCTGCCGTCTCAGCGCCAGAGGGAGAGGAGCCATCGCTGCCGTCTCAGCGCCAGAGGGAGAGGAGCCATCGCTGCCGTCTCCAGCGCCAGAGGAGAGGAGCCATCGCTGCCGTCTCCAGCGCCAGAGGGAGAGGAGCCATCGCTGCCGTCTCCAGCGCCAGAGGGAGAGGAGCCATCGCCGCTGCCTCCACCGCCGTGGGAGGACTGCTTGCCCCTCCCACCTCCACCAGCAGAGGGTGAATGCCTGCTGGTTCTGCCTCAACCGCCCGGGGGAGGACTGCTTGCCCCTCCCACCTCCACCAGCAGAGGGTGAATACCTGCTGGTTCCGTCTCAGCCGCTGTGGGAGGACTGCTCCCCTCCCACCTCCACCAGCAGAGGGTGAATACCTGCTGGTTCCACACCCACCCGGGAAGGACTGCTCCTGCCCCTGCCTCGCACCACCCAGGGATGCCTGCCTGCGCATCGCCTGGGGCTGCCTGTTGCTCCACATCGCCTGGAGAGCCACCAGCTACAGGGAACGAGGGAGAAGTGGAGCTCCGCTGCCGCCTCCATGGCCAGGGCTCCTCCCAGTTCACCTCCCGAGGGGTCCACTGCCGTCGCCTCCCGAGGGTCCGCTGCCGCTGCCGTCCTCCTCCCGAGGTCCGCTGCCGCTGCAGGTCGCCTCCCGAGGGTCCGCTGCCGCTGCCGTCGCCTCCCCGGGGTCCGCTGCCGCTGCCGTCGCCTCCCGAGGTCGCTGCCGTCGCCTGGGGTCGCCAGGGATCCTGCCATGCAGGGGTCGACAGGGATCCTGCCCGCCTGGGGTCACTACACTGTGGTCGGAGCCCCACAGGGAGCTGCCGCCATGAAGAAAAGGGAGGTCAGGAGACCAGCTCCCCAGCCGCACTGGCGGCCGAGAGATCATGGGTCGGAGCCCCACGGAGGGAACTGCCCGCCTTGAAGAAGGGGGAGGTCAGGAGACCAGCTTCCCAGCCACACTTCGACAGGAGATTGTGTGGTCAGAGCCCCACGAGGGGAACTGCTGGCCGTGAAGAGGAGGGGGAAGGTCAGAGACCAGCTTCCCCCAGCCGCTTCGCGGCAGGATAGAGTGTGGAGGGATCCCCATGAAGGGGAGCTGCCGGCCCACGGAAAAGGGGGAGGTCAGGAGACCAGCTCCCCAGCCGCTTTTCGTGGCAGGAAATACTGTGGCTGGAGCCCGTGAGGGGCAGCTACCAGTCATGAAGAAGGGGGAGGTCAGGTCAGACCAGCTTCCCCCGCAGCAATTCGCTGCAGGAGAAAGGGTGGCCGAGCCCCACGGAGGGGAGCGGCCATGAAGGGGGCAGGTCTGGAGACCACCCCAAAAATTTTTGTAGAGAGGAGCCGGCGGTCTTGCTGGCCTTTGAACCCCTTCTGGCTGTTTGGGTGGGAGGAGGACATCCCACCGTGGCCGCCACCTTTGTCCGGTTGCTGCCCCTGTTCCTGCGCCGGACTGCTAACCGGGACTTTAGGGGACTAAGGGGAGGTGGCCGAAAAGGCCATGTGTGCGCTTGCTGGGGGGGGCATGTGTGGCGGAGTGTCCCTATTTATTATTGTATTTTTGTTTTGTTTTCGCGGGTAAAAGCGCCCGCGTCTTTTATTGTTATATTTAAAACCCGGAGGAAGCATGGCTGATCAGCTACTGATTATTTAACTAGCTGACAGTCATGCATCCTTACTAACACTGCAGACTCTGGCCGAGGATAATAAGATAATTACCAACTAGTTAATCCCTCGGCCAGAGTATATAAACCTGCAGCTCTCTGCATTCGAGGTTGGGTGTACAGAGGAGAGTGCGGGGAGCGGAGATAGTGAGTCACATTTGAAAAAAACAATTGCTAAAACGTGCTGGATTCTCCAGCACGACACTTACCTGTTTGTTTGTTGATCGTTTTGGCCCTCGTGCCCTTTTGTTTTGTGTTTTGTGTTTTGTTTAAATATTTTGTTTGTTAATAAATCGCTTGAGTGCTACTGCACTCAGCTTCCCCTGCCATCCACTGTTTTGGTGTCAGTTACTTCCTGGTCCGTGACGTCATCCACTTCACCACTGGGAGCCAGACTGCCACAATTATATATATATTTTTGAAATTCTCCAATTGCTAAATGTTTGATTAGAAACAGATGTAGACTGACCTATTTCATGGAGCAAGAGAGCCATCTACTGGCGGTACAAGGATACTCTTTCTTTATCCCTCCTCTACTTCATTTTTTATATTACAATACATTCCATATTTGAAATTGCCTAGTCCATGTCCTGCATATCCCAGCGTTCCCAGCAGGATTCAACTTCTGTGCCGTGTTCAGCTCTGGTTGGTTCCGCAAAAACGACAACATGCCCCTTTATCCAAAGTTTAGCATCACAGGTGTGAGGCATGCCTTCTTCACTTCGCCCTACAAGATACTTGGACACCTTTTAGCTGGGACACCTTCCTACATTCAATTTACCTATATGTGCCCATTTCACTAAGTGACCTCCTTCACAATTTATGCATTCAATCCTCTTAATATCCTTTGGATCTACATTTAGATGGGAGAAAGAAATTCCTTCAGAATCATTACATTCAAACAAGATTCTACAGTGTTTAGCTAAATGACTACATGCTGGACAAAGTTTGGGCCCAATCACTGATGACTTGCTTTGGCACATATTACATGCACACATAACAAGAGGATTATGTTTCAATTTGTGTGTCAGGGTTAATTCTGCACCATGTACAATAGTTCTGGATCTGTACACATTGTTACTATACATTCCCTTCTGTTTGCACAGAGTCACTTTTGATGCGCCTTCCATCCAGAACACTAAAGGAGGCCAAAACTCACTGTTATTCATATTTTCTGGTATCCAATTACTGTTCTGCCTCACATCATCAGTTGGCAGACACAATACAACTGAATCGGAATCAATTGATGAACCAACAGCTGTAGCTACTGAGAGATCCTCAATGTTTTACTACATGGAATAACTAGTTCAGCGTCACCCCTGGACAACAGGCTAAAAAATTTAATCTATTCAGTCTTGAACAAAAAGAAAACGCGGCGATCTGATTCAAACATTCAAAATCCTAAAAGGTATATACAATGTCGATCCAGGGACTTCTTTGACCTGAAAAAAACAAGGACCTGGGGTCACAAATGGAGATTAGATAAAGGGGCATTCAGAACAAAAAATAGGAGGCACTTTTTTACACAAAGAATTGTGAGGGTCTGGAGCCAACTCCCCAGTAATGTTGTTGAAGCTGAAACCTTGGGATCCTTCAAGAAGCTGCTTGATGAGATTCTGGGATCAATAAGCTACTAACAACCAAACGAGCAAGATGGGCTGAATGGCCTCCTCTCGTTTGTAAACTTTCTTATGTTCTTATGAAAATTGAATGCGAGTGAGTAGCCAATGGGAAAGTGAAAGATTTGACAGCTGTCCAATCATTCGTGAGCAGAGGTGGGGTGTTAATATGCCGGGTAAGCACTGAATTTAGCCGACTGTTATTGAGAAAAATAATACATTTAAGTATTTAGAATTGAATTTTCTCTATATATACTTTTTTAATTTCACCAGACAAGGGAAACACCGTAGTAGATTTAGTTACAAATCCACTTTCCCTGAATAATTGTACTGGAGATGAGCGATCTTTAAAACAGAGTAGTGTTGATAAATTTGCCAAACTGACACAAAGCGAGACGCTATCTATCCTCTTTTATTTTAGTTTACTCATGGTTATCTGTGTAAACATGCTATTTAAAAATATTTGCATTGCGTATTTTATATAAATTATTTAAAGAATAAGCGCAGTTACTGCCTGAGACTTGGCCTTATCAGAGTGAACCAAGAATAACTCCCACTAAAACTCTATATATAACGTTATACTCTCTGTGATTTGAATTTGTATATATATATCTTGGGAAGGCAGTGTTTAAGATAAGAACCTATGCAATAGTCAACGTACCCGCAAACAGCCAAGTAAGATCAATTTATGCCCATGCCCAAATTACTTTGAGGACCACTGGACTAAATCAAAGTCTTGTGGCGCAATTGTTTTTTTTTTCAGCAATTTACATCAGAATTACAATATTATTAGAAGAGACCGGTTGATTCTTGCTAATCACATAGATGCAAACTCTGTGTCTCAGGACTATATTCTCTACTATGTTGAATGGTTGCTGGAGCGATTAGAACAGGTGTCAGCAGTTACAGGTGATGATATAGACCCTGTCGTATTAGCTAATCTGGAAGAAAGTCTGCACAGACTCAGAGTTCGACAATATGATGTTGTGGGATACCGTTGTGAAAATGCATTGGGAGTGATGAAGAATGGCAAACCTGGATGTCCTTACTTAGATATATCAGTCAGCGCAATCAAATATTACATACAGTCTGGTGTGACTGCCTCCGACTTTTCAAACTTGATGTCAGTGTCTGAAAGAACAATTCGGAGAAGAATGGAAGAGAATAATATTAGGTAAGAAAGAGTGAAATGCACACACTGGGTTTATGATTTATTTCTTGACGTCTATTTCAGAAGTGTTTTTGTTTGTGTTGTTTTTGCTAATAGAGTTTTAGCCAATTCACTTCTGGGTGATGATGAGCTGGATGGTATTGTTTCTAAAAATCCATCATAACCACCCAATACTGGTTACCAAATGATGCTCGGTCACCTAAAATCACGAGGCATTCGATTCAGAGTAAGGTGTATTGTTAGTTTTCCCCACTCCTAAGTGGAACCAAAAACAAACCAACATACACCAAAAGAGTAACCCCTATTAGTAGTGGTTATCCTGTTATCGACATTTTAGTCTCCGGAGAACACTCATGATCTTTATCCTCATCATCCTCTCCTCCTCCTCACTGAGAGTGGGCCAGGTAATTCTTTCTAGTATTACCTTTAAAAAGAAAATCAGTGAAGACAAACAGTTAACTGCAGATTGAACCAGATAATTGAATCTTACTGGGCATTTTTTTTTCTTTTGAATTCCTACATTGAAATGGTTCAGTACCTATCTTTAATTCCACTTCATCTCATAGTCCAGTTCAAGGTGATTGGTTTTAAGACTTGCTAATAGACAAGCTTTACAGTTACCTTATTTTTTTTAATAAAAACTTTATTAAACTAAGAAAACACATCCAGGTATAACTTATTTGAGATTTCCAATCCAAGTGTGAAAAAATGTAACATACCTAAGAGCTGTACATAGATTCAGAGGCCCTTGAAAATAGTAAAGGAACCTGGTCTTCTCTTTCCTTTAGGAGAGGCCAAATTGAAGTCTCTTTAAGACCCTTCCACAGCTGTTTTACCTGCCTTCTTGTTCTGCCAATAACCTAGCAGAACAATTCAGAGATTAAACTAATGTCATTTTTGTTTTAAATGAATAACAAAAGTAAATAAAATATTACTAAGCATGTAGACATAGGAATTGACGCAATTTAAAAAAAAGTTAACTAATGGAAAGCCAGTTTTAAGTTCATTACAAAAAACAAATTGTGAACCTAGAATGGAAATGTACAAAATACAAATCAAAGTTATTACAGCATGAAGGAGTAGTTTCTCCATCAGCCAGCGCCTATTTTCCTTGGTCACCCCTGGAAGATCCCAGCTAACTGCAAGTTGTAGAATGATATTCTTTTCTTCTTCCGTGCGATCTTTGGTTCCCCCAAGCTAGAACACAGAGAAAACAGATGTACAAACACACGTACACCATCAGTGAGTAATGCAGCTCAAAATGAATCTCAAAGCACCATAATAAAGATATTTCAGCACTTTTCAAAGTCAAACCTTGTAATTTTAAGTATAAACATGTGCACACATACTTAAAATGAAAATACTATTACTTACTAATGTAATAGTCTCTCTAATGTCAATGTCTGTGCAATCTTCAATTTATATGGTGTCTGTGTCTAGTGCACCTCCAAGCAAAACATGTATGATTGCAGGACTCCAGCTAGGCATGGACCACCAAGAATGAAAGAATGGCCAATTATTCATCCAGCAACTTGTAACAAGTCGCTCTCTAGAATTCGGACGTTGATGGAATTAGGTGATTAGGTGTCAAGTGTGATGATGAGTGATGCTTTCTTTTATAAATGGTTCGAAAATGTTCAATCTGGTCTTGCTTGGGAACAATGATTTCATTCCAACAGCTGTAAAATAGTCTATTAAAAAAAAGAAGCTACCCCCTCTGAGGATCAATTCAGGACCTTCAGATTACGAGACTGATGCGCTACCTACTGCGCTAAGGAGGCAGAGACAAATTTCAAAGCCGAGGGAAAACACGATACAACAACAGTCGCGAGCCAGGCAGGAGTCGAACCTACAATCTTCTGATGTGTAGTCAGACTATCCATTGTGCCACTAGCCCCCGTGGTCTGGAAGCACTGTTAACGCACACTCAGCAATAAGAAGAAAAACATTGGTGGCAGCTATTGACTGCTGCAGTCAGCTGAGCTTGCCAGCCTTTTGCTAAATTGTGTATTGTCCTCAAAGACCCACCCTACCATCCTTCCTTCGATAGCTCTGCTGGTAGAGCAGAGGACTACAGTGAAACACATTGGCATCCTTAGGTCGCTGGTTCAATTCTGGCTCGATAGACAATACTTTTTTTAATTTTTTTTTTCCTACCTGGTTTTACTGGTAATGAGAATAAAAAGAAGGAATGAAACCTAAGGCAACAACTGTCTGAAACAACAACAACAACAACAACAACAACAACAACATCATCATCATCATCATCAAAAATAAATGTGTTAATCGTTTTCACCTAGCTCTAGGCAGCCACGTGTCATACGTTGGCAAATGTGGGGAATTAGCTCAAATGGTAGCACGCTCGTTTAGCATGCGAG
The DNA here is from genome assembly GCA_036884735.1 of Huso huso. Lineage (NCBI taxonomy): Eukaryota > Metazoa > Chordata > Actinopteri > Acipenseriformes > Acipenseridae > Huso > Huso huso. The sequence goes on along the minus strand of CM072694.1, from coordinate 826,474 downwards.
AAGTAGCGGGATCGATACCCGCATTCTCCAATAGATGCTCTTTCTTTAATAAATGGTTTGAAAATGTTCAATCTGGTCTTACTTGGGAACAATGATTTCATTCCAACAGCTGTAAAATAGTCTATTAAAAACACTCGGAAGCTGCCCGCTCTAAGGATCGAACTCAGGATCTACAGATTATGAGACTGACGCGCTACCTACTGCGCTAAGGAGGCAGAGACAGCTCGTGGTTGCCATTTATCAACCCTGTCCTACAAATTTCAAAAGCTGAGGGAAAACACACATACAAGTCGCGAGCCAGGCAGGAGTCGAACCTACAATCTTCTGATGTGTAGTCAGAATATCCATTGTGCCACTAGCCCCTGTGTTCTGGAAGCACTGTTAACGCACACTGAGCAACAAGAAGAAAAACAGTGGTGGCAGCTATTGACCGCTGCACAGCTGAGCTTGCCAGCCTTTTGCTGAATTGTGTATACTCCTCAAAGGGCTACCCCTCCCTTCCTTCCTTCGATGGCTCAGCTGGTAGAGCAGAGGACTGTAGTAGAATACATTGGCATCCCTAAGTCGCTGGTTCAATTCTGGCTCGAAGGACAATACTTTTTTAATTTTTTTTTCCTACCTGGTTTTACTGGTAATGAGAATAAAAAGAAGGAATGAAACCTAAGGCAACAACTGTCTGAAACAACAACAACATCATCATCATCATCATCATCATCATCATCATCATCATCATGATCATGAGATAAAAATAAATTAATCATTTTCGCCTAGCTCTGGGTAGCCATGTGTCATACATTGTCAAGTGTGGGGAATTAGCTCAAATGGTAGAGCGCTCGTTTAGCATCGAAGTAGCGGGATCGATACCCACATTCTCCAATAGATAAAAACATAAGAACTTAAGAAAGTTTACAAACGAGAGGAGGCCATTCAGCCCATCTTGCTCGTTTGGTTGTTAATAACTTATTGATCCCAGAATCTCATCAAGCTTCTTGAAGGATCCCAGGGTGCCAGCTTCAACAACATTACTGGGAGTTGGTTCCAGACCCTCACAATTCTCTGTGTAAAAAGTGCCTCCTATTTTCTGTTCTGAATGCCCTTTATCTAATCTCCATTTGTGACCCCTGGTCCTTGTTTCTTTTCAGGTCAAAGAAGTCCCCTGGGTTGACATTGTCTATACCTTTTAGGATTTTGAATGTTTGAATCAGATCACCATTTCTTCTTTGTTCAAGACTGAATAGATTCAATTCTTTTAGCCTGTCTGCATACGACATGCCTTTTAAACCGGGATAATTCTGGTTGCTCTTTGCACTCTTTCTAGAGCAGCAATATCCTTTTGTAACGAGGTGACCAGAACTGAACACAATATTCTAGGTGATGTCTTACTAACGCATTGTAGAGTTTTATTATTATTATTATTATTATTATTTATTTCTAGTAGACGCCTTATCCAGGGCGACTTACAATCATAAGCAAATACATTTCAAGTGTTACAGTACAAGTAATAATACAAGTAATAATACAATAAGAGCAAGATAAATACAATGACTTTGTTCAAGCAAGTACAAAAGACAAAGTACAATTCAATAATACCACAGATAACAGTGACAATGATAGTTACATCAGGATATGATTAACTACAAAATACTGATTAAACACTTGGCAAATTACAGTATTCTAAAGTACAGGATTAAATGCAGTAAAATAGGGGGCAGATAAGAAAAAAAAGTATTTAAGGAAGGGTTAAAGTGTCCCAGGGGAAAAAAACAGGAGTTCTACAGGTGCTGTCTGAAGAGGTGAGTCTTAAGAGGCGCTGAATGTGGTCAGGGACTGGGCGGTCCTGACATCTGTAGGGAAGGTCATTCCACCACTGCGAGCAAGGGTGGAAAAGGAGCGGGCTCTGGGAGGCAGGGGGAGCGTAGAGGAGGTAGAGCCGGTCTTCTAGTGCAGGCGGGAGGCGGAGGTCGAGTGGGGTGTAGGGAGAGATGAGGGTCTGGAGGTAGCTGGGTGCAGTCTGGTCAAGGCATCTGTAGGCTAGTAAAGAGTCTTGAACTGGATGCGAAGCGGTGATCAGGAGCCAGTGGAGTGAGCGGAGCAGTGGAGATGCGTGGGAGAAGCGGGCAGAGACACCAGGCGGGCAGCGGAGTTCTGGATGAGCTGGAGCGGACGGGTGGCAGACGCAGGGGAGGCCAGCCAGGAGGAGTTGCAGTAGTCTAGGGCGAGAGAGTACCAAGGCCTGGAACAGGAGCTGGGTGGCGTGATTGGTGAGGAAGGGGTGATTCTTCGGATGTTGCTCAGGAAGAATCGGCAAGTGCGTGCCAGAGTGGAAATGTTAACATTACTTTTTTAACATTACTTCCTTGATTTAAATTCAACACTTCTCACAATATATCCAAGCATCTTGTTAGCCTTTTATAGCTTCCCCCATTGTCTAGGTGAAGACATTTCTAAGTCAACATAAACTCCTAGGTCTTTTTCATAGTTCCCGTCTTCAATTTCACTATCTCCCATGTGATATTTATAATGCACATTTTTATTGCCTGCATGCAATACTTTACACTTTTCTCTATTAAATTTCATTTGCCATGTGTCTGCCCAATTCTGAATGCTGTCTAGATCATTTTGAATGACCTTTGCTGCTGCAACAGTGTTTGCCACTCCTCCTATTTTTGTGTCGTCTGCAAATTTAACAAGTTTGCTTACTATACCAGAATCTAAATCATTAATGTAGATTAGGAATAGCAGAGGACCTAATACTGATCCCTGTGGTTTCACCACTGGTTACCTCACTCCATTTTGAGGTTTCTCCTCTAATCATACTTTCTGTTTTCTACCTGTTAACCACTCCCCAATCCATGTGCATGCATTTCCTTGAATCCCTACTATGTTCAGTTTGAGAATTAATCTTTTATGCGGTACTTTGTCAAAAGCTTTCTGAAATCTAAATAAACCATGTTGTATGCTTTGCAGTTATCCATTTTCAATGTTGCATCCTCAAAAAGTCAAGTAGGTTAGTTAGACACGATCTCCTTTCCTAAAACCATGCTGGCTGTCTCCCCAGATATTGTTACCATATAGGTAATTTTCCATTCTGGATCTTATTATAGTTTCCATAAGTTTACATATAATAGAAGTCAGGCTTATTGGTCTGTAGTTACCTGGTTGGTTTGTCTCCTTTTGTGGATCGGTATTACGTTTGCTATTTTCCAGTCTGTTGGTATAACCCCTGTGTCAAGAGACTGTTGCATGATCTTAGTTAGCAGTTTGTAAATAACTTTTTCATTTCTTTGAGTACTATTGGGAGGATCTCATCTGGCCCAGGGATTTGTTTATTTTTTAAGAGCTCCTAGTCCCTTTAACACTTCTGCCTCTGTTATGCTAAAGTTATTTAAAATTGGATAGAACAGGTCCACATGTCGGGCATGTTGTCCTGTCCTCCTTTGTAAAAACCTGTGAAAAGTAATCATTTAATATATTTGCTATTTTTTTTCTTCATCTATGATTTTGCCATTTGTGTCTCTTAGACATTTGACCTCCTCTTTGAATGTTCTCTTGCTGTTATAATATTGGAAAAATATTTTGGAATTGGTTTTAGCCCCTTAGCAATATTGATTTCTATCTCTCTCTTGGCCTTTCTAACTTCCTTTTTGACTTGTGTTTGCAGTTCCAAGTACTCTTTCTGTGTACTTTGTTTTTGGTCCCTTTTAAATGCTCTGTAAAGTGCCTTTTTCGCTGAATATTTTTTTAATTGATCTATTAAACCATTTTGGCCATTTTGTTTTAGATTTAGATTTGTCTACTTTTGGGATGTAATCGTTTTGTGCCTCTAGTACTACATTTTAAAAAACAGCCATCCTTTTCTGTGGATGTTTTCTCTATTTTACTCCAATCTACTTCTATCAGTCTCTGTTTCATATCTTCGTAGTTTGCTTTTCTAAAATTGTAAACCTTAGCTTTAGTCATTACTTTTGGGGTTTTAAAAATATTTCAAATGAGACCATGTTGTGGTCTGAGTTTGTAATGGCGCTCTGACCTCTGTTTTAGTTATTCTGTCTTCATTATTTGAAAAGATTAAATCAAAGCATGCCTCCCTCTAGTCGGTGCCTTGACAAATTGCGTTAGGAAGCAGTCATTTGTCATTTCCACCATTTCAATTTCATCCGTCGTGCCCCCCCGGTTTTCCCATTTTGTACGGAGGAAAACTCTATTAGTATGGCTTCTCCTTTTCTACACGCATTTCGAATGTCATTGTACAACAGATTATTTTGCTCAGCGTCTGAGTTTGGCGGTCTAGCATGCCCTATTATTATGCCCTTTGAATTTTGTCCATTATTCTGACCCATGTTGATTCGGTTGTTTTCTTTGTTCTGATTTAACACCTGGGCTTCAAGACTGTTTCTTATGCATAGCCCCCCTCCGCCTCTTCTTTCCTGCCTGTCTTTCCTATACAGTGTGTACCCACTAATATTATATTCATCTCCATCACTCTCAGACAACCAAGTTTCTGTAACACCTATCACATCGTAGTTACTTGTTAGTGCAGTAGTCCTAACATTTTGTTCTGAGACTTCTAGCATTAAGATACATTTAATAGTTGTCTTACCTGAGTTGTTGTCCTTGTTTTGATGTGGTCTCCTTCTGTTTTTTTTTTTTTCCCCCTTCCTTTCTAGTTTAAATGCTTCTGGACCTCCTGAAGGATCCTTTCTCTGAGTAGATTGGTTCCTTTTCTTTTAAGTGCAGTCCGTCCCACCTGTATAGATAGTCCTTGTTGTAGAATGTGCTCCAATGTTCAAGAAAGGTGAAGCCTTCCTGTGTGCACCACGATTTCAGCCATGCATTTTGATTTTGTATTTCCAGTTGTCCATATGGTCCTTTTGCAAGGAGCCGCAGTATCCCAGAAAATACCACAGTTTTGGTCTTGCCTTTTAATTTCCTTCCTAGCTCTCTGAATTTGTTTTGCAGGGATCTTGGCCTGTCTCTTCCAATGTTGTTTGCACCGATGTGGACGACTACTACCGGGTCGCCTCCTGTTAGCTCTAGAGCCTGTCCACATTCTCAGTGATGTGCTTGACTGAGGCTCCTGGAAGGCAGCACACTGTTGTGGTAAGGGGTCCAAACTGCGAACTGAACTTGCTGTGTTTCTCAGTATGGAGTCCCCAACAATCATGACCTCCCTTCTTTTTGTTGTTTCTTTCATTCTCTTGATGTTGGTTTTGGTCATCTAAATGTTGAAGTGGCTCAAATTTGTGACCATAAAAAATGAAATGTTAAAATACCTATCTTCCTTTCTTTTCGCTCGTTCTATTTCTTTTAAGCAAAACAAAAACCTGTTATTAATTCTTTCTTGTACAACTTCTTTCCCTGAGCTTTTTTCTATTTTATTTTTTCATTCTCTCCATTCTATTGCAGGTTTGTCTTCTTATTATAAATGTCTTTTATTGACCTTTATAATATAGCTTTTATTTGCTTTACAAAGAACTCAAATAAAAAACTGTATGTCTTTTGAGGAACTAACCAAAATAGGCCAGTATCCAATAAAAAAAAAAAAAACTTAAAAAAACAAACCGACTTGTCATTTTGTGCTCCATCTAATCGTTTCTTTCCCTGTTTTCTTTGGAATCCTTTTTCTATCCACAAACTACCCAAATGTTACTGGAATTATATTCTGGCTTTAGAAGGACAACCCATATCATGCAAACACATCACAATCATACACTTCACAGTCAAGTTATGAGTCTGTTGTTGGCAACTGCATGGACTAGACCAATCAGAAAATAATTCAAATTAAGAAAACTTAGTAAAGCCACTCAGTAAAGTACTGAAACATATAACCACCAGTTCTTCCAGTGTTTCTCACCAACAACATCTAAAAGTGTCAAATTTGTCACGCTTGTAAATGTATTTAAAAAACTAGTCCCGCTCATTAGTAAACTCTTGATTTTCGACCCATTGATTTAAACTGAATGAATTGAAATGCAAATGTACAGTAAAGTACCAGCGTCTCTTCTTTTGATTGCAAACAAGTAAAGGCAAGTGAGCTGTGAGTTGTAAATAGATTATTGTTTTCAGTGCTGATTAAAAGACGATGTGAAGTGTGACAGATGATCCAGTGATTAAATAGCAACTAACTGGGTTTTTAAAAAGATGATCGGTTCCTGGATGTTGCTCAGTAACATACCTGAGATTTTGACCTTCATTGTAACATTCAGACAAGTTTTCTCTTTTTTCAGCTGGAATCAATGGTCTCGTACGCTGGATCTGCCTGACCCAGCTCGTTGATAAATTCGTAGCAGGGGTCCTCATTGGGTTTCAGTGCCTGGGCTCCCCCCTCCCACACTGGGGCAGTGATGTCGTATCCAGTGCCCTCCTGCAGGGTCTCAGCCCAGCCCTGGTTGTGGTTGTGGTTGTGGTTGTGGTTGTGGGTCTGGGTCTGGTTCTGCTATGGCTTGTTCTCCGGTGCTGCCTGATTGAAGGGGCGGAGGGGAAGCTGGACTCTTTCTTCTTCCCTTTGCTTGCACACTTTGGAGTACATGTCTGATATCTTAGGATTGAGAGGAAACAGAAGGAGAGTTAAGATAAAAACATCTTGATTTCTTGTCGTTTGGTTTACCGGTAATTCACAATGCTGTTTCAGACTTTTCTTTTTTTTAAAATGTTGTAATTCTCAATTGTTTTAACCCCATTTCTCCCAATTTGGAAAAGGTGCTGCGCTGCTGTTGCTGCTCAACTCCGTGTATTGACTCAGGAGAGCACATCGTGTCAGAGGATGAACGCAGATCAGGTGACAGCACAGCCAGCTCAAGAGCAGGCAGGCAGGCAGGCAGGCAGGCAGCCGCTAGCCACCCACAGGAGTCGCTGGTGCGCGGTGGTGAGACACAGATTAACCAGCTGACTAGATCCTCCCCACCCGGGCGGCACTCAGCCAATCGTACACATCGGTTACATGCCCTAGAAAATAGCGTCATTTTTTGTTAAACGTTAATTGAAAAAGTAATTGAATGTGATATAAATATGCAATTAATGTGAAATTAATACACAATTAATGTGAACTTAATATGCAATTGCACATCTATTGAGATTGAGAGAGAGATAAACCTAAAATCCTGGTCATGTTAAGAATTCCTATCCTCTCTTGCTCCCCTTTTAGTTTCCCTCATTTCTTCTTCCACTGCTTTGCTGATTAATAATCAACACAAACTCCTGCAGTTGCTGTTCTTCAATTACAATAATAATCAGTGTCCATCACTGGAGTCAGTCAGTCAGTGTGGTTCTATATACCCCTCCCAGAAACACCAGCAGAAACAATAATACTCCATTAATAATAATCGTGTGGCACACAGCTCTACTACAGTCAGGCAGTGTACAGGACTGTACATGTGTTCAGTTATAAGGACAGCAAACTGTAAAGTGTGACAGCTGGATTGTGGTTACAATGATACCATGAATGAAGATTTTTTTTTGTAATAATTTTTTGTGCTTCAGTGACTCTGTGCAAGAGGAAATCACAAGACAAACATTTTGAAACTGCAGCTGGCAAATAAGACTTGTCTTCTGATCATCTCTCCCATTCCTCTCTCCTCCCTCCCTCCCCACATGCTTAACACTGAGTTGTAACTAACTGTTCCAGCATTAACACAAGTTCTGTTTCTCAACTGAATAGAATCCATCTACACAGGCACGGATCCACAGTCTTTGTAATCACCAGCTAACCTTAGCTCTAGCTCTGCTTAAAATGACAGATCATGTTTCCTTCTAAAGCACTAATCTGGGGTTAAATGCCATCTTAACTGCTGCAATGTCTATGCTTAACTGAAGAGCATGTTGCTGCTTGAAATGATTATCTGTTTCTAAAGAGAATAATAAAAAACCTCCCTGAGTTAGCTCTCCTTTTATATATCCTTTCATCGCAGGATAGAGATATCACCATCTCTGCTAAAACAAACAACAGAAGTTTAAACTCAAAGTTTGTTTAAGGAGGTTGAGGGAGCTATACATTGAAAGCCTGAAACACTAGAAAGCCAATTGTAAATAGATTTAGTGATGTATCATACAAGCGTTTGCTTTTTGCTTCAGTGTTCTACATGTTTTTATTTGTGATCACCCTGTGATGTCTCTTTAAACATATTTTAAGCCGATTAGCTTTCTTAATCAAACTGTAATAACCAAAGGAAAAAGTTGCTTCCTTTACCCTCATATATAAATCTTGACTGTGTTAACAAACATCATGCATTGATCTCATCTGATTCTGAACCTGCATTTCGTTCTGGCTTCAGTCTAATCATTGCTGAATTCAGCTTATTAACTTCCACTGCTTTAGTTTCAGGTAGTGCTACAAGTTTGTTTTCTCATACTAATTTAAACAATGGTTCTCTTATTAAGTATACAATTTAATAACTTAATAACTATTAAATATGTTTTAAAAGGGAGAGATGGAGAGATGGAAAATAAAAACCAAATGCAGAACACTAGCACTCTGGAGTGCCATTACTGGATGTGCCTCTTGGGAAGTCCCTAAGTACAAGTGTAGGTTGAAAGTCATGGCTTTGTAAAAAATCAGTGGGAAGTTGTTTGTAGTGAATCACTAACCTCAGCTGCTTTGTCCGGTGTTTGAGCCAGGTCACCATGGGAGAAGGCCTGCATCCCTGACTTCCCCTCCTGGGTAGAAAGTGATCTCTCATCTTCTTCTGGGGCTTCAGATATACTTCTCCCATTGCCCAAGTTGCTAGATTCTTGCAGAAGAAGGAGAGGTGGGTGTGAAACATGCATTGGTCAACACTGCTGACACAGCAGATACCACGGCAGATACACACCAGATATACAGCACGTCTATATCGGCTGTGTTGTCACCAGATCTGCGTTAGTCCTCCCACGCACGATAGGTCTGGTTGGCTTCACTATGGGCTTGCAGAGTGAAAGAAAGAAAGCAGGTTGCTTGAAGCATGTTGTTGCTTCAGAGGACCAAAGCAGATAAACATCTGTTCACCTCTCCCAGCCCAGTGGGGTTGCAGCAGCAGCAACAGCAGGAGGAGACAGGGTCTTAGAAACAATTGGATATTCCAAATTGGGACAGGAAAACAAGGGTAAAAATAATTGCAGATTCCAAATTAAAACATTTTTTTAAAGAAAACAATTGGCCATTTCAAATTGGGAAGAATAAAATATTTGGTGGTTCCAAATTTCAAAAAAAGTTATAGGAACAATGTCCCACTGTGCTTTATACATCTTCATTGTTTAAAATCGAACAATGCCAGCTCTATCATACTGTGCCTACAGGTGTTGTTAACATTTCCACTAATGTATTTATCTATTAAACCTGCCTATTAATATTTTATAATGACACGTTCATTAGAGCAGCTTCTTTTTAGCAAGTTATAAACTCATTTTATCAACTGCGACCCAGAAAATAGTAATCCACGTCTATTGGCTAGCACCTGCCATCAACATACAAAATGCAGCACGACACTAAAGTTCAAATGCAAATCTTACAAAAGCTATAAATTCAGTTTTAGTCTTCATTACTTTCTTTGAGCATAGCCCAGATTAGAACCAGCGATCTCCAGCTATAGAGAGTTGGGGTCAATTCTATTTTTCAATTTCAATTCCACCTCAATTCAATCTTATCAATTCCAATTCCACCCATAAATACTCAATTCAAATGTAATTTAATCAATTCCAATTCAATTCCTAATTCCAGTCCATCCAGTAATACTATAATTGTAGTTAAGCATAATAACTCACATTCATTTGATGTACATCTTTATTCTAACAAAGAAAGATTGATTTTGCAGTTGTGTTAGTAGTGCAGGATATTGTATGCATTAAATGTATGTTGTGTACATCCAAGAAATAAGAGGAAAAAAGACAATGTTTTCTACCGATGTATAATGCTGTCCATGTGATACCGAAAAAAAAGTAAAAGAATCACATTACCATACAAAATGCAATATCAGTCCTGACACCTGTTGATTCTGGCTGTTGTGTTAACTTCAGGAATGCTAGAGCTCTTAAACTTTTCGTTATTAAAATTCACAAAGCTTTGCAATAGATATACTGATGTTTTGTTCATTCAATTCAGTGAAATGTATCTGTACAAAAATGGGTGGAATTGAACGGAATAGACATGGAATTCATAAATTCCGTTGCTTTTAAAATATCAATTCCAATTCCTTATCTTTAATATTTTTCAATTCCAATTCCAATTCAAGAATTGAATTGAATTCACCAAAAATTCCAGTTCCATTGGGAATTGACCCTAACTCTGGGGCTATAGCATCCTGTACTTCAGTGCTTGGCCTTTACTGGATGTGTCACTCGGGAGCCCCCTAAGGTACACTTTAAATGATTAAATAAACTCTCCGAAAATCTAGGATTCTAAATACCATATCACTGTTATCTACAGCTGCCTCAGGATTATTCATACACTCAACTCAATGTAACAAAAAGTTGGTTTTAGCAACAAAAAAAAAAAGTGTATATCATGTTTTTTGCATAAATACTTGAAAGATTGTAAGACTATCAGTGTTAGATATCGCAAAAAACATTTCTGTCCAAAGTTATTGCATTTTAATGTTTACGGTGTGAATAATTCTGATCCTTCAGTTTTGAAAAAAAACATGCAAATATGTTGGACAAATATATTTTTTGAAGTCCAGGACAGAATGTCTGAAAATATTCATGTTTTCATTCATCCAACAAATACTGAAGTACGCTTGCATTTATTTTGCTAAAACCCATTATATTTATTTATTTATTTAGATTTATATAGCCTTTGAACAAGGCGGCTTTACAATTTTTTAAACTAAACGGTTTAATCAAGAGAAAAATGGCTGAATAAAGAAGGTACGTTTATTGGGCAAGGGTGAGGAAGTAGAGAGGTGCTACAGTGAGAACAGAGGCTAGGGCAGGGTTGGGCAAGCAAACGGGTCCTGACCGGGGTTAGGGGGCTAGGGCACCAGTGGGATGGCTAGGGTGAAAAAGATGTGTTTTAAGAGAGGAGCCGAAAACTGCATAGTGTGGGGACTGTTTTATATTGAGTGGAGTTTATTCCAATGAAGGGGGAGCCAGGAGGGAAAGGAACGGAAACAGGATTGGGCACAGGGCGAGAGTGAGACCCAGAGGGACAACAGAGTTTGAGAGCGTAAGGGACGGGAGGGAACATAGTAAGTGATAAGTGCAGTCAAGTAGGGTGGGGCAAGACCATGGAGGATTTGTAGACTAGAGTAAAGGAATTTAAATAAGCAGCGATAGTAAACAGGAGCCAGTGTAGCTGGAGGAGAAGAGGGAAGTATGAGAGGAGTGGGGAGGTTGAATATGATACGGGCAGAGGCGTTTTGAATTTGCTGTAGTGGTGTGAAGGCATGGAGGAAGGCCAAGGAGGAGGAGTTGCAGTGTCGAGGCGGGTGAAGATGAGAGCATGAACCAGGAGTTTAGTGGCAGAGAAAGAGATGGAGGGCATATTTTGCGGATGTTAAATAGGTGGAATCGGCAGGTGTGTGTAGTGGCGAGATATGATCAGCAAGGGGAAAGGTTGCGTCAAAGATGACGCCGAGGTTGGGCAGAGTTAACCGGAATGAGGGGCAGGGGAGGAAATGAAATGGTGGGAGTGGGAGGGGGGAGAAGAAGGAGGGAAGAAAGGATTTCAGTTTTTGATGGGTTGATCAGGAGGTATTGGCGTGCCATCCAAGATTGGATAGCAGTCAGGCAAGCAGTTATCTGGTGAAAAGATCAGGGTGAAGGAAGGGAAGGAAAAGAAAATCTGGGTGTCGTCAGCAAAGAAATGGTGGGGGAAGTTAAATGAAGAGATTAGAGCTTCAAGAGGTGAGGTGTACAAAGAGAATAACAAGGGTCCGAGACAGAGCCTGGGGAACACCAACAGTCAGAGTGGAGGGGGAGAGTTGAGGCTGTTGAAAGCAACAGCAGAGGTGCGGGAGGATAGGTATGGTGCAGCCAGCTAAGGGGTGTTCAGAAATGCCAAGGTTGGAAAGGGTGGAGAGGAGGATGGGATGATCGACTGTGTCAAAGGCAGAGGAAAGATCAAGGAGAATGAGACTGAAGAGAGGCCAGGTTGGGAGGAGTTGGCCAGATGATTCTGGACAGTGAGGAGGGCAGTCTCCGTGGAATGGGAAGACGGAAACCAGATTGGAATCAGGGTAGAGGGAGTTGGTGAATATGTATTGTGATAGCGCGTCGTGAACTAGACAGCTCAAGGAGTTTTTGAAAAATATGGAAGGAGAGAGATTGGGCGGTATTTGGCAGGGCAGGCAGGGTCGAGGGAGGGTTTTTTTTAACATCAATGGTAGCTGATTTAAAAGTGGCAGGCAGATACCGGTGGACAGGGAGGAGTTAAAGGGGAGACTAGATGGGAGGATAAGAGGGAGTAAAGGGGTATGAGGGAAGCTAGGACGGGGTCCATGGGGAAAAGGTTGGGTGGGCCTTGGAAATGATGGAGGAGAGTTCAGAATAAGATGTGGAGGGAAAGTCAGTAAAGGGGGCATTAGGAACAGATGGAGGTAGAATGGGGACCTGGGGATGGGGGCTAGTCTGGAGGAGAGTCCGGAGGTGTAGACGAATAGTACTGATTTTGGTTGTGAAATAGTGAGAGAAATCACTAGCAATGAGGGTTGGGAGGACTGAAGATTGGGGTGAAGAAGGGGGATGGAGTAGTTTATTGAGGGTTAAGAAAAGCTGACGGGGATGGGGAGTCATAGCAGTGATGAGAGTTTGGAAGAAGTCATGTTTGGCTAGTTCCAAAGCAGAGAGGAAATAAAAGGAGGGAATGATAGGTTTGGGCTCAAGCAGTGGGAGGGACTTCCAGAGTCGCTCAGCCCAGCGCAATGAACGCCGGTCTGATTTAAGGGAAAGAGTGAGCCATGGTTGAGGAGGCCTATGTGAAGGAGAATAAGGACATAAGGGGGCTAGGGAGTTGAGGGAAGAGGATAGCGCTAGATAGGGTGGCAGAGGCTAAGTCCGGGTGAAGGGAAGAGAGTCAGAGATGGAGGGAAGCATCAAGAGGAGAGGGATCAGGGAACTGGTGTCTATAGTGCGGAGATTACGACGGAGGACAGGGAGCAAGGGTAGCAGAGTGGAGGGGAGAGGGGAGGGTAGGGAGGGGGAGGAAGGAGGAGATCGAGGGGGAAAGGGGCAGTTATGGTGGATGATGTTGCCTTTACAGCTGGAGGGAAGAAAAGGTCGAGAGTATTACCAGAGGTGTGAGTAGGGGGCGAAGGAGAAGCGAGAGGTTAAAGTTGGTGAGGGGAGAAGGGCAGAAGCAATGGGGAGAATATAGGTGGGTTGAAATCTCCTAGGAGAATGAATGGGTGAGGGAGGGGTAGGAGGGAGGAGAGGAGGCAGTCAAGATGATCGAAGAATGCGGAGGGAGGGCCAGGGGGACGATAGATGACAAGGAAGGTAATGAGGTGGGGGGAGGTAAAGGAGGTAAGTTGTTGCTCAAAAAGAGGGAAGGTGCAGGGGTCCAGGAGGAGGTGTAAGAAGGTAGTACCGTGCCTTTACCAGCCGGGCACAGGGTATGGTAGAAAGTGGTGACTGAGGAGTCAAAAGCAGCAAAAGAAAAAAAATGACATAAGGCATTTTTTCCAAGCAAAGCAGTGCAGTGTAAGTGTTGATGGAATTATTTTTGATAAGATAAATTTGTTTCATTCAGTTTTACACACCTATTTGTAAAGTAAGAATCCCTGTTTCTAAGGTGATTTAGAAAGAGGTGTTAAGGGTTTACTGTAGTACCCTGAGTTTTATCTTTTTTTTATGTCATGGTTATTGTAGGAGGAGGTGCAGCAGGCAGGTGTGTGATCAGCAATGCCACAGAGATAGAGAGACAGAGAGAATGTGCAGGTAGAGAGGCTAGTGAGGAAGAGAGAGAATTATCAGCTGAACATCAGCATCATCTTGGCCCAGGTTTTCAGGTGAGGTCTTACCACATGCACCATCTCCTTCTTTGAGTATTACAGAGCTAATATCATTACATATTGCTGCATACTAATAAATGCAAAAAAAGCAGTGCTTGGACATGGAGGTTTTACAGGTTTTAATTAAAAGCGCAGTAAAATAATATCTGTTAACCCTTTGAGTAGTTGGCTGTATTTTGTGTATTCTTATTTGTATTATTCTTCACCTATTCTTCATTTCTAAACAGCAAACCGAGCCCAACAAACGTTTTTGAGTAGACAATGATTTTATTGACAGAGGTGTTAAGGGGTTTGCTGTAGTAGCTGAGTTTGATATGTTTTATGGCATGGTTATTGTAGGAGGAGGTGCAGCAGCAGGCAGGTGTGATCAGCAATGCCCTCTTTAATAGCCCAGTTTCACTGAATGTCCCCCACTTTTGAAACAGTTTCGCCCTGTTTATACCAAATATACTATCTCAATTGTTTATTTTTTAAAGAGTATACTGTAGTTAATAATACTGTACTAATGACTGTGTTATTGTATTGATGTAGTAGTGATGGGCAGCAGTGTTAAGTCGGTTAGTTAGGTCAGTGTTTTCCAACACTGGTCCAGGGGACCAACTGTGTCTGTTGTTTTTTGTCAATTAGGCCTATTTTATTAAACCCTTCATTTAACTAATAATTGTATTCTTACTGATTTCAACAATCTGAAAAAATATATATATTTTTTAAACTAAATATAAATAGTGGCTTCACAGAAAGAAAGAAAATAAGCTATTTTTTTGGCAGGCCCAGAACTTTGAACTCCTAATCTATTTTACATTGTTTTCACAACCAACAAAACTGTACAGAACAAACATGAACTGAGTAATGTTAACCCGCAAACAAATATTTATTTTGACTTTCAAACTATCACTCAAGATTGACTCAATAAAAAATACACAACATCAAATGTTTATTTTAGTCAATTTATGCTTGATAATTATTTTATTTAGATCAATATGATTACAAATTAATAATTCAAGATAATAATTTAGCAGCATAATTACAATTATTGAAATAATAAGAATACATGAATGAATGGTTAAGGGTATTGAATTCATAAAGCGTACAGTGACTTACATCTGTGTTCATTAGTAATTTAAACCCATTATTATAAAGCGTTACCAAAAGCAATAGGGTGTTCTAATAAATCTGCACACAACTGTATGAAGAAGACATGCTTATGCAGTTGTCATGAAACAATATTCATATTATGAGAGTATCCCATCCTGGGGAAATATGAAAATTGGTTTAACATTTAGCACATGAGAATGTCATATTCTGGGGATATATGGAGGTGTCTGTTTATCCACCTGTCTGTATGTCACATTTATGCAAAGATTTGGAAAATCACTTTACAAATGATGATTAAACATTTCACTGCTCGTTCTTGTTCTGCACATACGGTCATACATGTGTCATTGCCATGATTTTGGAGTTGTTTTTGTGTGTGCATTTACATGTTCCCATATGTTGCTACAACTGTTTATGTAAGGTGTGTGTATTGTTTTATTATTTTATTTTAAGTTTTCATATCCGGATCAGTTTTTACATTAAATTTCAGTCTACAGTGTTGTTTCCAAGATGGCTTCACATGTAGTCATCAGAAGAACTTCAGAACAACATTTCCCATCATCCTCCTTCTCGCATGTATGATGAGGGTGATGGGAAATGTAGTTCTAAAGTTTTTCTGCAGAGTACATGTGAAGCCATCTTGATGGAAAAACAAGTACTGTCGACTACAATTTAATAGTGTATAAAACTGGTCAGGATATAAAAAAAAATAAGAAGAATAAAACAATACACACTAATACAGTTGTGGCAACATATGGGAACATGTAACACACACAGTATTTACAATACACACACACACACAAACACAACAACTTGAATTCCCCTTTAAGACTGTGCCTTGTAAATCACAAATGAAATGTTAACATCCATTTTGTATTTCAAATATATAAAAAGTTTAAATCAGGAGACACAATCTAACATCTGAAACCAAACAATGAATTGCCATGACCTTACGCATCGCTGACCAGAGAACTGTCAGACAATATTTTGTCATTGCGAAAAATAGAAATGTCCCTTTACTGTAAACAGACGACACAGATTTATTTTGGCAGCTTCATTTTGAAAACTCAAGGTAATACACTAAATAAACAAGAACATAGAAAACGTTCAGTATAGCACTGTAACTATCTCCTTAAGTAATAAAGCGAACTTAATACATTTAACAAATTCCAAAAGTTACATCCTAAACAAATTGTTTATCTAATAAAGATGGAAAGATAAAGTACATTGTAAGAATGTACTTTGCAGAATTATTTAATAATATTTAATAATATAAACAGAAAAAATTACTACTAAATAAATGCAATGCCTCTAAATAACAGTCTGTTAAACTCATAAATCTAAACAGAGAAAAAATCAAGTAACAAACAGCACATCACAAAAAAACAAACAAAAACCCACAGCATGGTTTCCTCTTACTTGCAGAATAAACGTCCAATTTGAAAATGCAGCTTCGAGTTGGATCCAAACAATATAATATGAACTCTGTTGGCTTAAAGTTTGTGTACCAAACACATTCTTTAACCAATATCACGATGCACTAATAAAGCATTAGTATTCAAAGTCTAACATATGACAATGCCAATACAGTAAAACTCCTGAATAATAAACCAAACAAAATAAATAGTACTTTTTAATAATTTAGCTAATGTCTTGTATTATGTTATTGACATGTTATTGATATTTTAGTAAATATTTGATGTTGTTTCAATAGTAGTTTCAGTATATTACTTTACTTTACAAACAAATGTCTGATATTATCAGTTTTATGAAGTGATTAAGTATGATGAACAATTTCAAAAAAGAATAAAAAGAAATGTTTGTTATTTGGAATGAAATAATAAGTATAATAAAGTTCACCTAACAGTATATTTTCACAGCTGTAATCATGTGTTTAAATAACCCATTCAGTTGTATTGGTTACTGTTGTGTCAGAGGCAACAGAGCTGGAATGAAATCAGTTGCTTTAAAGGGGAGGATGTAACTTACAGCATGTGACCAAGGCATGCATTATAAAGAGAAGACCCAATGTTACTGAATCTCAATGTTCAAAAGAGCAGCGTTCACATTCAAATGATTGGTAAGTGCATTTTAAACCTGTAAAATAAACACTTGGATGGCAGCAATTGCTTGCTGCTGCTCACATTGGTTTTTCATAAGTGTTATTTTCAAGTTACACAGAAACATAAAGGCTTACATGCTGGGAAATATCATGATGACTTCTACTTCTACTGTCATGACTTATTTAAGGTGGTACTGCTGTATATACAGGCGTAAATTTAATG